>JAODAL010006867.1:0-129901 GCA_025379985.1 Phyllomedusa bahiana | reverse complement strand
TCAAATCAAAAAAAAATTGCGGGATTCAAATTTAACTGCGGGTTTGGTTCAAAAAAAACACAGCGGGGCCTGCCCCAAAAATTAAAAAAAAAACACGTATCTGAAATTTGTATATGAAAATTTAAAAGGTATTTTTTGGCACCTTCAACCTGTGGTAAATCCCAAAGTTGCTGGATTAAAATTTTTATCTGAAAAACTTTTAGATTTTTATCAACAAAGTTTAAATGCCCAAAAAGTAAAAAAACCACCTTTTAAAATGTATACGGATTTTAAAAGGTATTTTTGGCCCCTATCGGTTAACCTGGGGGTGCTCCCAAAATTGCGTATTCAAATTTAATCCAAGGTGGCTCTATCGACAAAGCTTGACTAAAAAAAAAAGTGAAAAAACACCTGTTTTTTTGAAAATTACGGATTTAAAAGGGTTTTTTTTTTGGCCCCTTTCGAAAACCCCGGTGGGGGTCTACAAAGTTGCGGGATTAAAATTTTAAAACTCCCAAGGTGGCTCTATCAACACATTTGGCCTGTCCCCAAAGTGAAAAAAAAAAACCGTATCTAAAATTTTATACTGATAAAAAAAAGGGTTTATTTTTTGGCCCTATAAACCTGTGGTGACTCCCATAGTTGCTAAATTTAAATCTAACTGCAAAGTAGATTATAAAACAAATTTTGGACTGACCAAAATGAAAAAAAAAATCTGTCTGAAATGTATACGGATATTAAAAGGGTTTTTTTTTGGCACATATAGTACCCTGTGGGGGACTCCCAAAGTTGTTGGATTCAAATGTAACTCCCAAAGTAGATTTTTCAAAAAAGCTTGCTGCCCAAAAAAGTGAAAAAAAAACCGGGTTAAAAAATTTTAATAGGATATTAAAGGTATTTTTGGCCCCCTATCAGTCCCCCCTGTGGTGACTACAAAATTGTTTGTATTAAAATTTTTACTGAAAAAGAAGTTTTCTATCAGAAAAAGTTTGGGACTGCCCAAAAAGTGAAAAAAAAACACCTGTCTGAAATGTATACAGATTTTAAAAAGGTTTTTTGGCACCTATCAGTACACCTTTGGTGACTACAAAGATGCTGGATTCAAATTTAACTGCAAGGTGGCTCTATCAACACAGCTGCCTGTGCCAAAGTGAAAAAACACGTATCTGAAATGTATACTGTTATAAAAGGTATTTTTTGGCACCTATCAACCTGTGGTGACTACAAAATGCTGTATTCAAATTTAAGTGCAAGGTGGCTCTATGAACAAAGCTGGCCTGCGCCAAAGTGAAAAGAACACCTATCTGAAATGTATACTGAGAATAAAAGTGGAGTTTTGCACCTAACAAATAGACCTGCAGTTACTAGAAAAGATCAGTATCCTAATATAAGGCAATGCAATGTCTAAACAAAGTTTTGGCTGTGCAATATCCAGTATCCTTCATAGAGCTTGTCTGTGTTCGCCCGCACCCCCCCCCGCGCTCCTACCCGTGACTTTACAGCGGTAGATGCTCCTTTAAAATTCTCTGTCTAACTACCTAAATCTGCAAATCTCTGATCTAACTAACTTCTAAGGATCACATCTAAAAGTAGAGCTGTCTCTGTGAAAAAAAAAAATAATTTCGCTGAGCTGTTTGCTGAGCTGTTTGGACAGAGGCAGAGCGCACGTCCTACTTCTATGAGACGCTGACAGAACATGATCATGAACGGGAAGGGCTGTTCTATGTAAAACGAGGTCATGTGATTTTTCCAGCCAATTGCAACCATACACATCCCAGTCATGACGTCGCACACCCAGCTCACCCTGCTCTATTTTCTAAGCTGATTTGCTGGCTGCCAAAATGACAGGAAGCGACAAAAATGGCACAATATTAATAGATTATGCACAGATTTTAACCTTAATTATCGCGTGATCTAAAAAATCCGATCAACGTAAATACCGTGCCGATTTAAACTTTGTCGATAATAATCGCTCAACACTAATTATTACACATAACTTAATTTATGGGTTCATTTTTCACCTGTGTGGATTGGCTGGGTTGTTACCGATATCTGGTGAGAAGTTTATGTCAATAACACCTTTAGAAATATATTTACTAAAAGAATTGGTGACATATTCAATACTTCAACATATTTCACCAGCTCTGTATATTTACACTACTCACAAAAAGTTAGGGATATTTGGCTTTTGTTTGAAATTTCAGGATGAACATAAAATTTCTTATTTTTTTTTAAATGCACTAAATGAGACCATCTCTTAACTTTAAGGCTTTGTCTACACTGCATCGAACAAAAAACGTCCCAAAAGCGTCCGTTTTTTCTCTGATGCAGGACCGCGGTTTTTGGCACACTTTGTACAAAAACTGCGCTCGCTTCTCATTTTTTTTCTGTCACCCATATAATTGTATTGTATGGGGAGACGGCAAGAAAACGAGAAGCGCCGGCGTATTATCCAACATGTTGTATAGTATGGCGGCGCCGAAAGACGAGCAGAGAAAAGACGAGCTTTGTAGGCAGCAGCTTGTCTTTCCTATTGCCGTCTATGAGGCCGCAGGAACGTTCGTATCTTCTGCACTTTTAAAAAACGAAAAGCGCCGAAGATACGAGCGTAATCCTGTGCAGTGTGGACATAGCCTAAAATGCACATGTGCAACTATTCAGAGTTTAAAGGGGATGTATCGCTTCCTTACTTCGGCTGAGTCACACTTCTCTTAGCTTCCCAGCTCTGTGAATGCAGGGGCATTTCTTCCCCTCCCAGCTGGATGACATCATCCTCCTTCACTGCTGGCCTGAGACTCCCCCCCCCTCCTCCTCCCCTCTGAGTCCACATATCACTGTGTCTCTCCCTATCAGTCTTATTTTATAAGAGCTGTATACATACCACAGGCTGCATTCAATCTAATCTGAGCACTGATCTCTTACAGCTGGAGATGTATTACAGCTTTCTAAGAACGGCACAGATCTGCGTGTATGCAGGAGAGTTAGGCACAGGGTCAAAACTGCCATGTTTTCTCATTGTACAATCTGCTGCAGTCTGTTTCTGCTAGGTGTGGAAACAGAAAATGCTACGGCCCCTAACTCTGAGTCAGACACACAGCTCCTTGAATAGACCCAGGGGCTGTACAGAATGTAAATGAGCTCTCAGCTAGTGAATTGCAAGGAGGAGGGATCAGGAGGGATTAGACCCACACTGGATATCAGTGTAAATAAAAACACAAGATAAGGGACACTGTGAGAACAAGGCAGCTTTGCTAATGACATCCAATTGCAAAGTTGCTTGTTTTCACTGTCCCCTTATTCTGAAGACCATTTAATGAAACGATAACACCCCTTTAAGTACTTTTTACACAACTTACTGATCTCTAACAAGGAGTTTAATGGCAAAATTCCCAATAAATTGCCCAGTAAATTTAGGGTATTAATTTGAATTGGGATTTAAACAGTCCTCCTCATCATGTTGTTCACATTGTGACATTATGAGACAAAGAAAACACCTTACAATTGATCAGCAGTACCTCACCATTGCGAGGCTTCAAGTAGGATGCTCTCAGACAGAAGTGGCCACTGAGCTTAGAGTATCACAGAGTGTCATCAGCAGATTGTAACAGAGATACAGAGAGACTGGAAGAGTCACAGAAAGATGTGGATGTCCTCTGGATACATCACACATTGATGACTGCTTCATTGTAAACAATGCCCTGTGGAACCAGATGATGAATGCCACAAATCTTTGGGTTCAGCTGAGTCGCTGTGTGGAAGCTTGTATCTCTGTACCCCTGAACCTCAATGACTTAAGGGTCACCTTTCAAGTAGAGTGGGATACCATGTCTCAGCAGTCAATAACTTGACCTGTGAACAGCATGAGATGCCGTTGTCGAGCTGTACTTGATGCTCAAGACAACATGACATGTTATGAGACTGACATTTTTGATGGTGTATACCCTCCACTGTTGTTGGCTTTTGTTTCATTAAATTGTTTGAGATGAGAAAATTAACATTGCCTGCTACAACTTAAATGGCCTTCTTTTAGGATGAAATATCACTGTAGTATGACATTTTCACCTGAAAGCCAAATATCTCTAACTTTTATTAAATATATTTATTAAATTATATATGCATTATTGGCCTCTTCTATGTGAGGACCACCCCTTTAAGAGACGAGTTATGGGGGTTGCCTTCAAAAGGTTTAAGAAGATCTAAAATCTTGACCCTTATGTGTAGCTGATATCACTATCTAACCCAGAAGATGGACCTAGAGAGTGTTCATTGCCATCCTAGGCTTCTCAAGTTAACCAGCATGTCTCCATCTCTTTCACCTGTTAAGTTAAGAAAAATTAGCGCCTTCTGTATTATTTTAGTGGGTCATTCTACACTCTAGAACTCATCAGAATTGACAGTATATTTCAGCTTTCTTTATCCTTATATCAGGGCTAAGCTGTGCTCAGGCTGCAGGGATCAACAGGCTGCAGCAGCTGATGCACGATCCCACCCTGATACACATGCTGCTGGCAGCTCTGTGAGTGACAGGGGCCCAGCCACTCCTGACAGGGGGCGAGTTGCAGCAGCCAATGGGAGGACCCGGAGGCCGCTCCAATCAGCTGCAGGGGCGGTATCCAGGAATCCCATTTAAACTCCCTGAAGGCTGAGTGCTGCGCCTGTGATATTCCTGGCTACCTCGTGTTACTTGTTCGGTTTATTGTGTTTTGCTTATCTGTGTACCTGACCTCGGCTTGTTCTCCTGACCCCGGCTTGTCTCCTGATTCTGTGCTTAGCTTCCGTTTGGCTTTTGACCTCGGCTTGTTTACGTTTATCCCTCTGGTTCTGATTTGTGGCTTTGCCGTTCCTTTTTGATATTGACCCGGACTGTCTGACTATTCTTCCTACTGACGGCCCCACCACTTTAGCAGCGCAGGGACTGTCGCCCAGTTGCCGTCTGCCGCCTAGGGCAGCACGTCAAGCAGGCAGGGACAGTGGGCTGGGTTCCAGTCAGGGCTCACTGCACCTCCCTTGACGTGACATTATCACAGGCCGAAACGGTACTGCTCTACCATCACTATAGACCCCATGACAGCTCTGGTAGAGCAGATGCAGGGGCTTACCCAGCTAGTCCAGGATCTGGCGCTGAGGGTAGAACAACAGGAGGCTACCCCAAGTCAGAGGGTCCCTGCATTACCTTCCCCTCCTGTGGAACCCCCTGTCAAGTTGCCTGACAAGTTCGCAGGTAATAGGAAGGCCTTTTTAGCATTTAGAGAGGGTTGTCACCTGTATTTTAGGCTCCGCCCACTTACCTCAGGGAATGAGGAACAAAGGGTGGGAATTGTTATGTCCTTACTGCAGGGTCCCCCCAGGAGTGGGCATTTTCGTTACCACATGACTCACCTGAACTGTCCTCTGTGGACAGGGTCTTTGCCGCTTTAGGGGTACTCTTTAATGACCCTGATATGCAGTCTGTGGCTGAGGCTCAGTTGACCACCTTGAGGCAGGGTGAGAAGACTGTGGAGGAGTTTTTACTCCGAATTTCGTCGCTGGTGCATTCCGTCTGGGTGGAACGACGCAGCTCTCAGATGCCAGTTTAGATTAGGGTTAGCTGACCATGTGTAGGATTTATTGGTGGCTTACCCTACCCCTGGTACTTTAGATGAGGCCATGGCACTGGCCGTTCATCTGGACAGACGTTTTAGGGAGAGACGGCAGGAAAAGGTTTCTCCCTCCGGTGGTCCACACCATGGCCAACCCTAACCCGTTGTTTCTGATTTAAACTCAGAGGAGCCCATGCAAGTGGGAGCTTTTTCTGTCACTACGGCTAGTGACCGTAGGACTACTCGTCGCATCCAGGGGTTGTGCTTCTACTGTGGAGAAGATGGACACAGAATTCGGGAATGCTCCAAACGGAAGACCAGGTCGGAAAAACTCCAGCGCATAGGTGGTCAGCAGGAGGATCACCTAGGCGAGCAGGTATTTCCTACTGTATCTAATACGTTGCTGCTACCAGTTAGATTTCATACTTGTCGCTGACCAGTTCTGGGAGTGCGTTTGTGGATTCTGGATCAGCTTCTAATTTTGTTGATGCGTCTTTCGCCAAACGTCTGGGCCTACCTTGGAGACCGCTATCTGACTCGCTGCGGGTAGTGGCTATTGACTCCACCCCACTAGCTCGGGGCGCAATCCAATATTGTACCCCTGAGCTGGAGATGGTGGTAGGATCCATCCATATTGAAAAGTGTATTCTATGCGTCATGGAGGGGCTACCCGCTGATGTGGTTTTGGGGCTGCCCTGGCTTCAGAAACATAATCCAGTGTTTGACTGGAATTCAGGGAAATTAGTCAGGTGGGGACAACGGTGTGTTGACAGATGTCTCCTTACCATGCTGGGCAATACTGATGTGCAGGCTAATGTTCTATCTGGAAGCAGCTGTGCCAGCGTTGAGGCCTATGCAGCATATTGTGAAGTTTGCGCGCGGGCTAAGGTTCCTAGAACTCGTTCTCCTGGTGAACTATGCCCTCCACCTGTACCTGAACGTCCATATGTGGTTCAGGAGGTGGTAAACCCAGTGGAATATCAGCTGAAATTACCCTCTTCTCTCTGTATACATAACGTGTCCCGTCATGCACTTCATACTAGGTATATTCAGCCTGTGACTCCGCCCTCTAGGCCTCCTTCTCCAGTTTGTATAGAGGGGGAGTTAGAAAATGAAGTCGCCCGTAGTTTAGATTCGCGTAAGGCCCAAAGGTCACTGCAGTACCTGGTCCATTGGAAGGGGTATGGTCCTGAGGAGAGATCATGGGTTCTGGCGAGACCTATCCATTCTGATCGCCTGGTAAGGGAATTACATGAGTCTTACCCAGACAAACCCAGACCAGGGAAGGGTCCGGTGGCCCCTCCTAAAAGGGGGGGGGGTACTGTCAAGGCTAAGCTGTGCTCAGGCTGTAGGGATCAACAGGCTGCAGCAGCTGATGCACAATCCCACCCTGATACACATGCTGCTGACAACTCTGTGAGTGACAGGGGCCCAGCCACTCCTGACAGGGGGCGGGTTGCACCGGCCAATGGGAGGACCCGGAGGCCGCTCCAATCAGCTGCAGGGGCGGTATCCAGGAATCCCATTTAAACTCCTTGAAGGCTGAGTGCAGCGCCTGTGATATTCCTGGCTACCTCATGTTACTTGTTCGGTTTATTGTGTTTTGCTTATCTGTGTACCTGACCTCGGCTTGTTCTCCTGACCCCAGCTTGTCTCCTGATTCTGTGCTTCGCTTCCGTTTGGCTTTTGACCTCGGCTTGTTTACGTTTATCCCTCTGGTTCTGATTTGTGGCTTTGGCGTTCCTATTTGATATTGACCCGGACTGTCTGACTATTCTTCCTTCTGACGGCCCCAGCACTTTAGCAGCGCAGGGATTGTTGCCGTCTGCCGCCTAGGGCAGCACGTCAAGCAGGCAGGGACAGTGGGCTGGGTTCCAGTCAGGGCTCACTGCACCTCCCTTGACGTGACACCTTACATAGAAAAATGGGTGTAAAGACTTTCTCTCTGCAACAAGATTAATGGTTCTCGTTACATGTCATATTTGACCCAAACCTTGGACGGGTTAGCCAGACGTATTCATCAAAAGTATTTTTTATTTAGCTGCACATTTAGCAAGGTCTTCCTGACAGACAGTGGTCAGTTAAAAGATGCTGTAAGGACCTGTCGATCACTGTTATGTTTTCTAGGGTTATATAGTTGTTCTGACTAGATCTGCTTCTCTACAAGCTTCGCTCATTCTTCAGGCTCTGCTAGAGTACATTGTAATTCCCAATCAACCAAAGTGATTAAAATCCTATCAGCCCTGGGGACTATTTGCCTAATCTCCTGTCACTGACAACATTTGATGAACACGTCCCACATGAATGCTCAGCTTGGGCCTCTCATTTCTTAAATTGGGCATTAGTCACATTAAGGAAATGTTTTAATAATTGTAATTATTGATTTGCTTCTGGCTCCGCTTCAGATGTTTTTTTAAAAGAGGAAACACCAGAAACACCATAATATAAGGTAGAGTTTAGTTGTAAATGTATTTTCTTCTGTTCAATTCATAGAATATAGAGCATCAGAGCAGAATCAATGTCACTGTTGTTATTCCAGTGTATTAATGTGTATCATATCTTGGTTTACTTGCCATAATAGAAGACAGTACCACACTTTGGGATCCATTAGGTTTTAAGTACTAAACCCAGGCCTTGTCACTGAGTGGCATCACTGTATCAGTTGAGCTTTCTCTGTTTTTTCGGTTGGGTCCATATGGGTTGACATGGCTTATGGAAGAAATGGGAATGATTAATTGGATAATGGTGTAACAAATGAGGAGGGGGCAGTTATATGTTTTAGTAGGTTCATTTTCAATGTACATCCTTGGTGTGCCCTAGAAGACAACTCAAGGGCTTCTATTCAAGGTTTTTGATTATGTGTTTTTTGCCATTTTGGTGAAATTTTTTTTTAATTATTGTACTTCAGTAGGATTTTAAGGAGTGTTCTTGAGTCTAGATCAATAGTCAAGATCCAAGAAAGCTTTATAGTTAAAGGGGTTTTGCCATGAAGTAAAATTGACGTGGGAAGCTTGCAAATTAAATAACAAATATTTTCACCATTCATTATTATTAAAAATTCCGCACCATTTTTGTCTTAGCTGCTCTTTTAGTGATCCATTGTTTACAGCTGGTCTCCAGAGGATACGACCAGGACTGAGAGCTCCTCAGTCCTGGTCAGACATGCTCAGACATCACCTCTCCTCTCAGGCAGCTACTAAGTGTTCAAACCCCAGGTGCTGTCATTCTACTCCTGTCCTCTCTATTCCTTATTAATTACTCAAACAGTGCAAATAATAAAAAAGAAACCTCAATCAGGTATGTGCATTGATAAAGAGAAAAAAACAACAACACAGGTTTGGTTCCTGCAGGGATTTGAACCTAGGACCCTTGTGCCTGGAGGCAAAAACTTTAACTCTCAGCTACTCACAATGTTTTACACAAACAGACCTTTCTTTGACAACAGAGAGGAAAGGCATGGTGATGTCATCCTGATGAGTCACATGATATGCAATTAAACAAATCACACATGTCCCCTTCTGAGTACACAGAGCTGAAGAGCTGAACACAGGAGGTATGAAATGAGATCATGGCAAAACCCCTTTAATGCTTCTTTTTTTCTTTGTCCGGATAGAATTTCAGTTGAGTTCCAGTGCTGCTCTTTCTGATTCTTACAATGGACAGGAAGTTGCTCCCATATTTATCAATTTTGGTGGATATTGAGAACCTTTTCGAGTAATCCAATCATGGATTAAAAACAAGTACATGAAAATCCCTGCTGTTACCTCTTCTCCTCTGCATATATTTCAGTCTCATGTACTTTAGCCCTGTGCATTCTTGGATTGGTGCATAATGAGAAGACACTCCTAGAATGAGATAAAAATCCTCACTTGCGCACCCCAGGTTCCAATTCATTTCAGTAAAAAAAAATAAAAATCAGACTGAAAAGATCTATGTAAATATTTAAAGGCAAATCTAGCCTGAGGCACACAATTATACGAAAGTAGGGGCAAATGACAGAAAATATGCTTTTATTTCAGATTATTGCTGTATATTTTGTGTTTTCCAGATCTATCACCATATCGTTTTAGAATTAATTGCTGTACTGTAGCATCCATCTAGATCATCTTGCTGGAGATGTGATTATGTTGATGTCCCCTCAACCTGCAGAAGCCGTCTCCACAGTCATCACAAAGGACTGTGAGTAATCTTGGTGAGTTAATACCATCTGTTTGTGTTTTTATTGTGTTTCTCCTGAGTGCTTTAGACATTCAAACTGTTTTGATCAGAAAGCCCAGTGGGACGCACTTACAGCTGTGTGAGAATATTTGTACATGACATAGGCAGGCAGCATTTTCCAAGCCTTCATCTTTTTTTTCATAATCAGATCTTTTTTACAACTCTTATGTATGCAGGATTGGAATATGTTACAAATTCCAGATTTTTTATTTCTACTATGTCTCAAGATACAATACAGACAACCAGACAGACTGGTAATCAGTCAATTCCCGTATGGTATACTTTGAAGAAACTGATGCTCTGTATTTCCACTTTAAAGCATTTTGTAGAAATTTTTTTAGGTAATTGCAAAAATAGCAACTCCCTATTATAATAGTTTTCTCCAGATAAAACAGTCTTCCATTCTGTTTTTAATGGACTTTAAAAACTGCAATCGTGCCCAAATAAGACTGGATTCACACTAAGGGTGACATGTATGATCGGGAGTTGCGCCTGTTTTCTGGCGAAAACTGCGCCTCACCGGCTCAAATCCCCTGTCGGACGCAGGGATGCGATGTTAGGCGCGGCCTTCGCCACTTTCGGCTGCACCTAACATGAAGGGGCGTGCAATGGGCGCGCCGTGTGCGTTCTGGGGCGGAACTCCGAGGCATGCATGATCGCGGGTCGGCAAAGTGAGGCTCATTACAGCACCTTACAGCTCCGACAGGCAGACCTAGTTGAATGTGGTCTATCTGAGCGGAGAAGTCGAAGTGAAGCGCGGTATTCTTGTAATGCGCTCGAGTTCTACACTTACAGTACAACAGTACACTACTACAATAAATTAATTGTAAAGAAGAATAAATAATTAAGCAAGAAATCCTGCTTGGCGGACCACAGGTCCCAGCAAGCCTTTTGTTGTAAATACTGAATTGCATTAAACTTCTAAGCAGCCCCAATACATCAAAAATTGATGTTATGGAAAATGTGTAAGAAAACATCTGTCCAACCTCTGTGCAACATCTGCATTGGCTTATGTGATGTAAAATTAGTGTACTTTTCAGACTTTGCAATATATTTTGTAGGGGATATTTTTTCTTGGCAGCTAGTATATATATTGTCATTAATGTTATTGTAAAATATGAATTAATACATTGATTTAATTTTTCCAGCACTTGGCTATGTTGGTTTATTAAGTAATTCATTTGTTTTACAAATGAATTTTATTCTTCATCTTCATACTGTGTAATGTATTTCCGACGCAAAATCCGTTCCGTAATTACATTGCAAATACGTGCCACACTTTGTGACTCGTATTTGCAACGTATTTGCAACGGATTTCGCGTCGAAAATACATTCCCCTTTATTTACTATGTATAGAGCATATGATGGGTTAGCATGATACGACCGTAAATACGACTGTAAATACGTCCGGATTTCCCATAGGTAGCCATTCTAAGCTACTAAGTTGGTGATGTATTTACGTCTGTAAATACGTCTGTAAATACACCCAGAACTAAGCCCTGGGAACATAGAAATCCTGCTTGGAGAACCACAGGTCCCAGCCAGACCTGTGCTGTGCTGGCTCTTGCTGGACATACAAAATAGAATACAATGTGAATGAAGAACAAATGCATCTTCATTATTTAATAAAACAAGAGACCAAAATTCACATCTGTACAACATCTGCACTGGCTTATTTAATGTAACATTAGTTCAATTCTCTCCATTTTTTTAAGACCTGTTCTAACTATTCTTTCTTTCTTTGGAGAGCTTATATATATTTGCTTTAATTTTAAACGATCAACTTTTTCTATACATTGCTATGTCTTTTATTCAACTTTGATTTTTCTCTTTATTCATTCATTCATTTGAAAGACAACTCTTTTTGCTATTCACTAACATGTTTAATGATTTTTCGCTGATTTCCAGCCTGTCTCGAATCGGAATACATGTTAGGCGCAGTCCTTCTGCGCTTAAGTTCCGCACTGCGCCTCACACACTGGCGAGGCGCAGGGAACTTTACACCGCATGTATGAGCGCACTTCGAGCGCCGACATAAATGAGGCGCAGCTTTCACTTTAGATCGGGCGAAAACGTGCGCTCCGACGCACCGATCTTCATACATGTAGCCCTAAGTTGTTGACTACAGTACATTGAAAAAAGTTCCCAGAAAGATACCACGACATTGCAAGGGCTGGCACATAGACATTAACAGACCAAATGTAGGCCTAGTTACACTGCATTTTCTCTGTTTCTCAGCACACAAAAGCGTGTTAAATCTAACTTTTGTGTCCAACACAAAAAGCATGTATGTTTGCAAAAAAGCAAATATAGTCTAAACAGACTATAGTTGTCCTACTGATGTCTTTGGGCCAGCTGCAGCTATGTCAGAGTATATGATGGGTTAGCATGATGGATACCGCCGATATAATAAAAAAAACAGTTTGAACCAAGCCTTTCAATGCCATACACTTCCAAAATAATTAAGCCACAGGACACCTAAATGACTATACTAATAGTAATAGTACCCTAGACTGCTTATAACAGTAGTATCCAGGTCCTAAATAATACATACAATTGCATGGCCAAACAACATTCTATGCAAATATTACCACTGTTTAGTGACAATTATGAACCAGGTAACACCATAGCATACACTTACCTTTTTGCTGCTCCATGCATCTTCCATGCTACTCCCTATTGTGTGTGCTGATCCATAAAGTGCTAGTGTGTGCCGCAAATGCAATACTTCACCTATGCCATCTCACCATCTGCATTAAATATCATGTAATCATATATTAGGGTGAGTCAAAAATGATCTAAAATGCAGCTATTTACTTTATTTCAATAAAAATGGAAAACTCTTAACATCATGCTACATAAACCCTTTACTTTTCAACACACTTCTTCCATCATTGCACAAGTATCTTAATGCCCTCAGAAATCAATGTTTTATTTTTGGCTGAGCAGCGAGCCTTGCATGCCTTTATTCTTTCAGTTCTTGGTCTGAGGTGAATCGATGACCCATCAATTACTTCTGGAGTAGACCAAACATGTGAAGAGGGGAGATTAGGACTATATGGAGGGTCAGTAAGTACCTCAAAGTTGTGTTTCTGGAGGGTTTCAAGACTATAGACAGCAGTAAGTAGATAGGCATTTTCAGGCCTGGACTAGCAATCTACCCAAATCCTGGTGGGCAGCCAGGTTCCTGGCTGCTGCGCTGGCATGAAGTGCCAATCGGGAGGCTGGTGAATCCCCCGGTAGGAAAAAGTTCCATTGCATGTTTTCAACTGTATGTTTGTCCACGGGATGCGCGAACAATAACTACGGCGGGGTAAGGAGCATTGTGTTCCAGGCTCCATGGACTAATGCTCTGTATGCTGGGAGAAGCGCCCAGACGCAGGTGGCGTGATGATGTCATACTGACTACAGCAGGCACAAACCCCAGAGGAAATCCGCTTGGCGGTGCAACAGGGAGAGCTAAGAATTACTTTTTTATGTTGAATGAGGCCCCTATATACTTTCTTACCTAGCAGGAGGCCCTATAGACCTTTCCACGGGGTAGAGCTATATACCTATAGTATATACCGACTGGGGTCCTATATACGCACCTACCTACTTGTGGGGCCTATATACCTACCTTCTCGGGGGCCCTAAATAACTAACTACCTGCTACTGTGGGGACCTATATACCTACTTACGAACTGGGGACTCTATCTGTCTACTTACTGAGAGGCCCTATATACCTACCTACCTACTGAGAAACCCTATATAACTATTTACCTACTGGGCGACCTATAAAGCTGCCTACTGGGGGCCTATATACCTACCTACTGGGTGGCATTGTATACCTAGCTACCAAGGGGGCCTATCTACTTACCTACCTACTGGAAGGTCTATATACTTACTTATTTACTTAATGATGGGCCTATGTACCAATCTATTTACTAGCTACTAGCTACCTACTAGGGGAGCTTTTGTAACTATCTTCCTACTTAATACTTTGAGACTTAATATTGACTAACAGAGCTGACAGCGTAACAGAGGTTCAGATTAGGAGCACCTAGGAAATAGTGACCACTATATAATAAATTTTCACTGATCCTTTAACAGAGTTTTTTTTTAGAGATGAGCCACAAAAACATTGAATTTCAGAAAGGCTAATCTGCTTAGAGAGACCCTTAACCATGTTGACTGGGAAAAGGACTTTAAAAATTACACTATAGATACTAAATGGGTGATTTTTAAAAACATCTTAAATATTTACTGTGAGAGGTATATAGCTTATGGAAATAAAATTAGAAAGAAGATTAGAAACAAGAGTAACCCAATGTGGATCAACAAAGACAAATAGTAAAAAGATTAAAACTGAAAATCTTGGCCCTTTGAAAAGTAGTGAGCGAGGTATTGTAGAGGGTGATGAAGAAAAACCAAATTTATCAAATAATTTTTAACTGAACTGTATTTACAGAAGAAAATGATATTCCTGTTGATGGGCAGAGGGATGAGGTAAATTTTACCTTAAATGTCTCCTGCCTAACCCAGGAAGAAGTGCAGCTCTGCCTTAAGAAGATTAAAATAGACAAATCACCAGGATTGGCGCATAGCAAATGTAGTGTCAAAGACGGGTAAAAAAAAAAAAGTGAGCCTGGAAACTATAGTCCTGTAAGTCTAGGTAAGTCCGTTGTAGATAAATTGTTTGAAGATTTTCTAAGAGATGCTATCCCAGAGTATCTCATTGAAAATAAATGTATAACTCCATTGCAGCATGGGTTTACAAAGGATCAGCCCTGTCAAACAAATGATCTTCTATGAAGAGGTTAGTTCTAGACTGGATCGGGGTGAGGCATTGGATGTCATGTATCTTGATTTCTCTCAAGCATTTGATACTGTAACACATAAAAAGTTAGTAAGCCAAATGAAAATGCTTGGATTAGGGAAAAACATTTGGTGGTGGTGATTAATGGTGCATACTTAGACTGGATCCCTGTTACTGGTGGGTACCACAGGGGTCAGTATTGGGCCCTATCCTCTTTAATATTTTCATTAATGATCTTACACATGAATTGCACAGTAGAATATCAATCTTTGCAGATACTGAGCTGTGTAAAGTAATTAACACAATAGAGGAATATGTTTTATTACACAGGGATCTGGATAAGTTGGAGGCCTGGGCAAAGAAGTGGCAGATGGGCTTTAACACAAATAAATGCAAGGTTATGCACATGGGGAGGAAAAATTGTTTCCATGATTACTTGTTAAACGGGAAAACACTGGGAAAAAGTAACTTGGAGAAGGGCTTGGGAATCCTGGTGGACAGTAAACTTAATAGTAGTAGCCAGTGTCAGGCAGCAGCTGCCAAGGCAAACAGGATTATGGGCTGTATTAAAGGGGCATATATGCATGTCTGGATACATTTATATAGTGTAATAATATTACAAGTTATAGTGACTAGGATTCTGGAGAGGGGTCATTGATCCAGGGATTTATTCTGATTGCCAGACCGGAGTCGGGAATTTTCACGCTAAAATTAAGACAATTGTCTTTTACCTTATGGGTTTTCTTGCCTTCCTCTGGATCAACACTGTAGGGTGAACTAGATGGATGTCTGTCTTTTTTCAGCCTTGCAAACTATATAATTAGTAATATAATAATGTGGGTGCCTATGTACCTACCTACTTAATGAGAGGCCTATACATCTGCCTACATAATGAGGGGCTTATATACCTACTTACTAGGGGGCTTTGTACCTACCTACTGAGGGGGCCCATATACCTAACATGTGGCTTTATATTTACCTTTCTATTCAGAGGCCTATATACCTACCTACATACAGAAGGCCCTGTATACCTAACTACCTGTATATCTAATTACCTTCTAGGGGACCTTATATATACCTACCTTTCGAGGGGCTATACAGTGGGGAAAAAACGTTTTTAGTCAGAGCCCCATTGATGCAAGGTCTCCCCATTCAAAAAGATAGATGAGGCCTGTAATTGACATCATCCAGGTAGACCTCACCTATGATGAGACAAAATGATAAAAAAAATCCCGAAAAGTCCACAATTTTTTGATATTCGAAAGAATTTATTAGCAAATTATGGAGAAAATAAATATTTATCACCTACAAGTAATCAAGATTTCTGGCTGTTCACAGACCAGTAACTACTTCTTTAAAGAGGCTCCTCTTTCCTCCCTCCTCCACACCTGTAGTATATGCAACCTGTTTGACGCGTTTTTATCAGTATAAAACACACCTGTCCACAACTTAAACAGTCCACACTCCTAACTCCACTAAGAGTGAAGACCAAAGAACTGTCGAAGGCGACAACGGAACAAAATTGTAGCCCTGCAACCAGAGGCTGGGGAAGACTTAATCTCAAATATGAGCGCAACGCAGCTTGGTGGGAAAATCAACTGTAGTAGGCAATAATTAGAAGATTTAAGACATACAAGACCACTGATAAATCTCCCTCAATCTTGGGCTCCACGCAAAGATCTCAGCCAACCCCAACTCACCAGCTTGCGGTCAACAATGATCACAAGAACAGGGTGTAGGCAAACCACAGAACGCACACTTGGGACCTATGAAGACCTGCAGAAGATAGGACGCAACTTAACAAAGGCTACCCAACAGTAACGACACTATGCCGTGCCAGGGACGTCATGATCCTGCGTTACAGACTGTCCCCCTGTTTAACCCCTTACCGCCGTAGCCAGTTTTTGCTCTCTGACAGAGCCCCATATTTTTATATTTTTAGCCATGTATCACTTTATTGTGAGAATAACTTTTGACACTTTAAACCTATCCATGTGATTCAGAGATTGTTTTTCTCGTGACCACATTGTGCTTTTAAGATGAGTAAAGAAATTTTGGTCCAAAAAGGTCCTTTTATGATTTGTGAAAAAATAGATCAAAATATCATGAAAAAATTAGAAAATTTAACCCATTCAAACTTCAAAAATTAGCGTGCTTGTAAGATAAATATTTAATTCCACGTCAAAATAGCTATATAACTAGCATCATGACCATGATGTCAAACTGTAAGTTGGGCCAACTTTTTTATAATAATGTCTTTTTTTAATTTATGATATTGATGAGTAGTGGTTTGAGTCTATTACGATGCTATCGACATCGATGATCTGATAGTACCGATCTAGACGGCCACCATCGATAATGTTTTCGATAGTCTATCACCTAACTCCGATGACCATTAAAAGACTATGGGAGAGCAACAACCACCTTCATTCTTACACCCAAAACAGGCTGAGAACTGGAATTAACATCCACAACAGTCAAACATGGGATACCTGCTACATCTTAGGCAGCAACACTTAGGCTATAAAAGCCACAGAAAAAAAAGTCACACACTATTCACTATCCCTCTCTTAGTCCCACAACCGTGCAGCATCGAAATCCCTTAAACCTGCATCAACCACATTAAAAAGTGCCGAGAAGGCAGTATGAAAATAAACCATCATTTTTACGTATGAACTGGAAATTGAATATCCCTGTCCTGGAGAAAGCAGCATGAGCCCCAAACCTGCATGACCCCACAATTAAAAAGTGGCCGAAAAGGAGTCTTTCAACCACGCATTTTAGTTTCACTGGACATTGACTAACTGTCCTGGCCATAACAGCATGAGCTCACAAACCTGCGATAACCCCCTAGATTAAAAAGTGCCGGAAAAAAGGAGTCTTGTCAAACCACCAATTTTAGTTTCACTGGACATTGACTATACCTGTCCTGGGCCACAGCATGAGCCACAAACCTGTCATGACCCCCACATTTAAAAGTGCCGAAAAAGGAGTCTTTTCAACCACACATTTTTTAGTTTCACTGGAGCATTGACTAGTCTCCTGTCCAGGGCACAGCATGAGCCCCAAACCTGCATGCCCCCCACATTTAAAAAGTGACGAAAAAGGAGTCTTTCCAACCACCATTTTAGTTTCACTGAACATTAACTATAACCCGTCCGGGCCACAGCATGACCCAAACCTGCATGACCCCCACAGTTTAAAAAGTGCCGGAAAAAGGAGTCTTGTCAACACACACATTTTAGTTTCACTGACATTGACCTATAACCTTCCTGGCCACAGCAATGAGCCCCAAACTAAATAACACCAATTTTAAAAAGAGCCGGAAAAAGGGAGTCTTTCAACCACCGATTTTTGTTTCACGAATGACATTACATACCTGTCCTGGTCCACAGCATGAGCCCAACCTGCATGATCCCCCACATTTAAAAAGTGCCGGAAAAAGGAAGTCTTTCAAACCTTACCATTTTTAGTTTCAGCTGACATTGACTATACCGTCCTGGGCCATTAGGCATGAGCCCCGAAACCTAAATACCTAACCCAGAATTTAAAAAGTGCGGAAAAAGGAATCTCTTTCAACCACCATTTTTAGTTTCACTGACATTGACTATACCTGTCCTGCCACAGCATGACCACAGGGCAGGAGTTACAGTGGTTACGTAGAGCCCAGGCTGGCGTCCTTCCATCTATTACAACGCAAGTTAAAATGCCCAGTGATACGCAGCAACGAAAACTGTCGAGCTGAAGCAAGAGTGTGGTGAAAAGCGGAAAGTGTTAGAGACTCCAGACCTTCCTCACTACGCAGTCAATACCTGGGTAGCGCTTGCCCCTCCGTATGAGAGGTGGACCAATTGAGCTTCACTTGGAAATACTATGGTTGGTTAAAGTCCTGTTACACACCAGGTGCCCTTTATCTGCTATTCTTATTTCTCATTTACTCAACGGCTGGAGGAAATGGTCTCTGTACTTTTTGTTCACTGTTCCGTGCTCCATACTCCATGTCCTCTGAATAACCTACATCTGGTCTAGTTTTTCTGTACCTCCCTTTTACAATTCAGAGGAATTTTTTTAAGAGCTATTTTGTACACACAAGTTTTTTAGTTAGTTTTAATCTAAGAAAACACATTTTAAAATCGGGATGTGAATCCACGCATGGTTGTCTCAATAAAGGGATTGGATAGCAAAGTTAAAGATCTTGCAAATAACAAGTCATGTTTGGCAATGTATTGTGTCCATTAACAGTGTCCGTACCTTTCCTGTTTTCTGACAGCACCATCACCCTTGATCCACTCGTTGACATTGTGTAAGAACAAAGTGGTCTGTTAGAGAACAACATTTTTTAGAATATTAGCCTAGTATGATAGCTAGCATGTCAGCAGCAAAATGTCCCCCAAAGAGACTACAAGAGCATTGACCCTTGAGCCACTTGGACAATTGTGAAGAACAAATGTCTATTATAAACACATTTCTTATAGAGATAGGCCCTGTAGTATTGCAGCATTTTCAAAGGCAGCAAGACCCCAAAAAGTTATAAAAAATGACTTCTCAGCCACTGTTAAAAATTGTGAAGGAGAAATCCACTTAGAAGGCCTGTACATTTCCAGTTTTCCAAAGGACCATGATTATTGCTGAGTATCTCACAGACAAACATGTCCCACAGGACGCAAAAAATTATATAAATATGACTTCTCAGTCCACTATTAGAAAATCTGTGAGAGAGAAATGCCTTAGAAGGCCACATTTCGTGTTCCAAAGACAATTATTATAGCTTATACTCACAGCAACAGACCCCGAAAGATATATAAACATGACTTCACAGCCACTGTTTAAAAATTGTGAGGCAATATGAACCCAGAAACCATTGACAATGCTGAAAAATTACTAAAGATGAAGAGTGAAGTTAAATGGAATATGGTTTTTAGTACATGAGAACCTTGGAGATCTTTTAGTCCTCCTCACAGCAAAACCAGGGCAAATTGAAACTGGTGTGGAATTGAGAAATAAAAATTGCAATGTAATAAATGAATCATTTTAAAAATAATTTTTTCAAGAGGACCATATCTGTTGGAGAGGAATGTGAAGTAGACCAAGCAACTAATCGGCTGACACTCGCAATGTGAGGGTGCCGACAACATCATCATAGATCCCATGTCCTGATTCTATCTTGATGAAAGTCCAACGATACCACATAATCTTGTGGAAAGCTGATCGCGTTTGTCTGTAATGACCTCCTCCGCTGTGTGCTTGAAGGGCCGCTCATATATGACGCTGGCTTGCTGGGCAGTGACAACACCTCTATGGAGTGGCTAGCAGAGCTCGGGCCATTCATCCAATTTAGGATACCCAGTGGTGGGTTGAATTAAATCTATTATGGTCCGAACACATACAAAAACAATCGGTGTTGAAACCGCAGATAGTCGGTAGGCACCATGATCTTCTAAGCTGGCTCTGGGTGTTGCATGTGTGCCCTGCATTGCATGCGTTGGTAGAGAGTTGTAAATAAAGATTGCCAGAAGTCACCCATTAGGCTTCTGCACGTTGCCTGCTGCTGCCAGGGTCTGTCTGCCGCTACGGCTGACAAGGCACTCTACCAGCTGTTCTACGTCGCTGGCGTTTGTTCCACCGTGACTTTTGAAGAACATGAGGAAAGGCAGACGTCAACAGATGTACTTCCAGTTGATTCAATCCACAGCAAGGTCTCCATTCCTGCATTTTTACTTCTCTATTTGGGTGGGTGGAAGGAAAGTGCTTGTGATTTGTTTTGTACGGGTGATCCAGAGGTGGCCACACCAGTAACTGTTTGTTCATTTTGGTGAATCTGCCTTGAATGGTGAGGAATCAAGTTGGAGGAAAAGAGCTATCCAAGCACTCATGTGAGAGATCGGACCCTTGAGTTCCCAAGCCTCTGGTTGTAGGGCACTAGCAAACTCATGCTCCTCATCTTCCTCAAGATTCACGCCAAACCTCTTTACCAAGGCAGGGAGGTCGTGTCCCAAGGAATACCTCTCCCTCCTCCTCCTCTCCGCTTCCTCCTCACAGCTTCATCAGCAGCCCTGACTTGCCTCAGATGATGCACCTGAATAGCTGAGGTTGCCTGCCTGCACTAGGCTCATGGACCCGAACCGCGCTGCCTAATGAAGACCGTATAAAATGAGAAACTGTCGGGCTTGGTGTGGATTCGACCGGAGAGAAAGTCTCGGGTCCGCATCTGTGTCCGTCTCCCTCCTCCAGTCGCTGGTCCGGGACCTGATGTTTCAGAGTGGTCCACAAGCGCGTCGTTCCAGAACTGAAGATCACCACAAAAGCTCATGCTGACAAGGGCATCGTCCGCACTGGACGCTTTTTGTGGCTTCTCAAACTGGCAAGGATGGTGCAGGAGCTCTTTCACACCTGCCTGCCACACTCGGTGGCCAACACCCCAATGTCCAGCACCGCTGCCTTGTCAGGCCAGGGTGTCCACTGTCGTACTGCGTGTAATGGGGCATGCGGCTATGCTCCCACAATCGCTGAGCAGTGGAGGGTGGAATTCCAGCTGTTTGCCAGCACGTCAACGAATGGTACGAGTTGATCGGGGAGGGCCGAGCTACGCTGTCATGCGATCGCAGCCGGCGGACGAAGCAGGATTGCAAACCGGCGGAAGTGCGAACCAATCAGACCTCGATCCACTTTCTTCAGCAGGCAGTCCCAGACCCGGGTAGCTCTTCCTTTAGAAATTTCTGGACCTGACAAGGTTCATGACATGTTCCAGGAGCAAGGGATGTGCTCCAGGCCTACCGACTAATGGGCGACCAGCGATTTCGACCCGTTATCGGCACACGCACCTTGCGCTGGCACATAGGTATTCTTGTCACCCAGCCAGCGCTCGGTCTCGTTGCGGAGTAGCCAGTCCACAGCTCCGTGACCTGGTGTGTTGTACGGTCCTCCCAATCATATTAATTTCAACACGGCCTGGTGTCTCTGGGCACGTGATGCCCACCAGAGGACCTTGGAGTGGAAAGGAGCCCTGCACCAACCTCTGCCGTTTTGAAGAGCGTGCGCCGAGCTTAGAGCCACCCGTCAACCCAGATACATCCACACAGCTCGACCAGTGAGCTGTCACAGAGATATATTGGCCTTGGCCGTGCTGACTAGTCCATGTTGGTTCGGTGGTGAGAGTGGACTTTTCCGGGACACAGATGCAACTAAGCACGCTCTTGAAATTTTAGATGACACTGTGGCTTGTGCCAGGGCAGGGACGCGCTTTTTTCTTCTGGCAAAGAATGCCCTGCTCGTCATTGGTATTGGGGTGTAGGCAAGGGCCATGACGTGGCGGAACCCATCTGTATCCACCAGACGGAAAGGCAACATTCCAAGGCCAAAATGCCTGGCAATGCCGACATTCAGGCTTTTGGCTTTGGGATGGTTTTGGGTTAAAGTTGTTTCTTCTGGCTCCCAAACCTGGAAGACAGAAGAGCTGGCTGCTTGACTGGCCGCGTAGCTGTTGTGCATTCGTCCAAACGGCGGAAGGGAGTATAGGGAGATGATGAGGGTCTCTGGTGGTGCTGGTGTACTCTAGCTCGGGCGGAGCGGTGAAGGGCTGAAGCTTAGGCTGATCCCTGATCATGAGCTCTGAAGACCATGGCAGCTGAGGTAACGCTTTGGTGGTAGCGGAGTGAGGAGTGAGGGGCGGAGCCATAGTGGTGTGACAGAGGTGGGGGCCCGGCGTCTTGTCTGGCCAGTTTTTGGCCTAAGTGTTCCCTCCATTTCAACTCAATGCATATAGCTTCATGTGACTAGAACATTTGGTGTGGTTAACCACTTAGAGGGCTCTTGCCTCTACTCCTGCTTATATGTGCAAAGGCGGCATATTACATTGCTGTTTGAATCAGAGGCTTGGTCAAAGAAGCCCAGGCTTTGAAGGTCCTGACCTTTTTGACTTGCGATATAGCGAGGAGGCGGGGTTTTGCTACTGACCGTTGGCTGGCGGAATCAGTATCAGCGGACTTCTGCGACCGCCCCTCATATGGTCCCTTTTTTAGTGGCGGGAACCCGACTTGACACTACCCCCAACCGTCCTTCCTCCTCGGCCCACGTGATGAAGCACTCGCAAGCCATATTCTGCGGAAAAGACCAGGATGGATCCGCAATGTCGTCATGCCATCATCAAGCTACAGGTGACTTTGGTCGTACCTGACGTTTCTGCATCCAGAAAATGCTGGTCTATCAATCAAGGGGCACTGCATGGCTTTGCCCCTGACCAGCGCCGGATTTATCTGCCGATTGACACCGGCTTCCTTCACCCAAAAAAACCCCTCTGATGGCATCAGTAACTGGGTCGTCAGAACAGACTAAATTCATCCTCTTGATCTTTTAACATCTTCTTACGCCGAAACCGCATTTTGTCATCAAGAGGTCCTTCAGACAATGGATTATCCACAGTGGAGGGTACACGAGTTGACATTTGGGCAGTCCTTTTCATGTTGGACGGATGCAGATGATGCTGATTACATTTGTGGCCGTGACGATGGGAGGGACGAGGGAGGTAACTGCCGTAGGATGCAGGGTTGCATTAACGACTGAAGGATCAGATTGGCGACGATGTTCGTTGACTTAGATTTACACGGGCCTCTGACGCCATCGAGACCAGACTGACGGTCCTGCAACTTGACGATCCGCTGGCATGCGTGGGTTGATCGCCAGCACTGGAAGGAGCACCTTCTCTCCGTACCGGTCGTACCTCCATGTGCTAACCCCCTCTTTGTCTCGCTTACGCA
Source organism: Phyllomedusa bahiana (assembly GCA_025379985.1). Classification (NCBI taxonomy): domain Eukaryota; kingdom Metazoa; phylum Chordata; class Amphibia; order Anura; family Hylidae; genus Phyllomedusa; species Phyllomedusa bahiana. Next base: position 106,574 of record JAODAL010006867.1, on the reverse strand, counting down.
CCTGACATTCGCTCTCATGTTCAGAAATAAAAAATTTGAAGGTATGGAATAGTTTTGGAAAGTCTATATATTAAAAGGACGGCAAAATCACAAGCTATTCTCTTTCTCAAAGTCCCACTTTATCAAAACAAAATTGCCTGGATTCAAATTTAACTGCAAGGTGTCCTATCAACAAATCTGGACTTGGGCGGCAAAAGTGCAAAAAAACACGTATCTAGTTATGTTTTTTCGTATAATACATACCGGTATATTTTTGGACTTTCAATTCCCCTGTGGTGACTATAGAATTGCTGTTTTAAGACTTACGTGTATGCAGCTCAATGAACAAAGCAGGTGCGCAAAAGTCAAAAAACACATATCTTTATGTTTTCGTATAATCAACGGTAATTTTTTTTGCACCTTTCAATTCTCCTGTGGTTACTATAGTATTGCTGTTTTAAGATTTACGTGATGCTGCGTCAATAAGCATAGCTAGGGGTGCGCAAAAGTAAAAAAACACGATATTTGTTATGTTTTTGCTGTTTATACACGGTAATTTTTTGCACCTTTCAATTCACCTGTGGTAGACTATAGAAATTGCTGTTTTAAGATTTAACGTGGATGCTTAGCGTCAATGAACAAGGCTGGTGCGCGCAAAAGTAAAAAAAAACCCACCGAATCTGTTATGTATCTCGTATAATACCGGTATTTTTTGCACCTTTTCAAGTCACTGTTTGACTATAGAATTGGCTGTTTACAGAGTTTTACGGTGGATGCTTGCGTCAATGAAACAAAGCTGGTGCGCAAAAGTCAAAAAACACGATCTGTTATGTTTTCTGAATGATCACACACGCTATTTTTTGGAGCGAACAAACAACCTGTGCTTGACTACAAGATTGCTGGACTTGTAATTTAACCTGCAAGGTGGAATATATCAACACAGGTTGAATGGGTAAAAATTAAAATGAACACCTATCTGAAAAGTAATGCTTGTATAAACAAAGTGGAGTTTTTGCACCTAACAAATAGACTGCAGTTACCAGAAATGATGTGTTATCCAATATTACAGTTCAGGTCTTGCCCAATATCGCAGGAAATATTTCAATATCAAACTTGTTTAATAATAAAGATATTCCCACTCAATTCTACACTAAGTCCTTGGTTGAACTTTATCCAGTGTTCTTTATAGATAGAGCTTGTCTGTGTATTGCCCGCGGGGCCCCCCCACCCCCGCCCCCACCGTGACTTTACAGGCGTTAGATGCTGCTCTAAAATTCTCGTATGCTGAACTACATAAAATCTTCAATCTCTAATCTAAACTAAATTGGAAGGATCACTAGCTAATATGTAGAGGTTTCTCTGTGCAGAAAAAAGCTTTTCCCGGGAGCGTTTTCCAAGGCAGAGGCACTCCTTTCCAAGGCCTAAGGGCACAGGCCCTTTACACGGCTTTTTTGGGGCAGGTTTTGGGCGCCTACTCCCCGCCGGAATTGCCTCATAGGCGAATCCGTCCCTTTTGGGAACCCACCCAAAAAAATGATTCCATCTTTACGGGCAACCGCCCGGGAAAAACAAGCATTGTTTTGGGGGCGGGAGGGCCCCCCCCCGCCGCGCTCCGGCCCCGCCCCGCCCCGCCCCTTTTTCCCCGGGGTTTTGAGCTAAAATCGGCCACAATCCGTCGGGAAAAGCCTGTGAACACGGCCAAAGGGGAAACGGAAGGGCTGTTCTATGTTAAAACGAGGCAGTAATTTTTCCACCCAAATTTCAACATCACATCCCAGTCATGACTGCCACCCCCCACCCTGCTCTTTTGTAATCTGATTTGCGGCCGCCAAAAGAAGAAAAAGGCCCCAAAAAGGCGCGATCTTTTTAGTGATACACAGATTTTTAAACCCTTTAATACGCATGTCTGAAAATTTTTGATCACCAAAAAAACCTTTCCGATTTCCTTTGTCGATAAAAAAACGCTCAACCTAATTAGGGGTTAGAAATTTAGTAGTAAATTTTTTTAATTTTCAAAAATTTTTTACCAGTCCAGTATATTGATCTATTACTACTGGGATGGGGGTCCTATATACCTAGTTGTGGTACCTATCTATCTGCCTATCTATTGGGGGGGGGGGGTATTAGTGTATAGGGATACAAAACAAGAATAAAACTAGGTTCAAAAAAAGGAACTCCAAAGCTGCCGGTAATTTTACGTTATGGTACAAGGAGGGCATATTATAAAAAGGGTTTCTTTGGATCAGGAGTTTGTTAAGAGGTGGTTGGTTTTGTGTTGGCTCGGTGGTGTATTTATGGTCATGTGATGGTGATCTGACCCACTGGGTCCCAGTGATCTGACCCTTTTTAAGGCACAAGGTTGAATATTAAGGGGTTTATTGCTGCTTTTTTATTTAAATGTGCACTTGACCCTGATCCTCTGCCAATCCCTACACTGGCTATCCATTGCCCAGCAAATCCAGTTCAAGTTAGTAACCTTAACCTACGGATCTCCATAAGGGTCCCCCCCTCATACAAACTCTGCCCTTAATCCCCCCCCCCCCCCCCCCCCCCCCCCCCCCCCCCCCCCCCCCCCCCCCAATTACAATACCCCCCCCCCCCCCCCCCTAAAATTAAACCCCCCCCCCCCCCCCTCACACAATCCCTCTCCTCACAGGCCTTTTTCTCTGCTTCCCCTTATCAGTCTTCACCCTAAACCGGGCTCCAAGACTTCTCTCTGCTTTCCCATACCTGAAACGCACTACCCCAAACCCCAATTCTCCCCCACTTTCACTAGTCTCAAAAGCAACCTGAAAACCTTTCTCTTAAAGGGTTTCCTTAATCAACATGCCCGTTGCAACTACTCCATCCCACAAAATTCTGCCCCCTTTGGGCCCTGTTCCACGGCTTAAATTTTGGGGGGGTATTTACGGCCGGGACCTCGGCCGGCCCCTAGGTTTTTCATTTCTAGCGGGGTGATTTTTCCGCTTGTAAATGAAAATGCAAATTATCTCCCCCGGGGGATTCGCCGAGCGGGGAAAGAAGATGTAATCCATAGTTCTCTATGAGGGAATGTGGATTACCGTAATGAAATTTGGGCCCTATTTTTTTTTTTTTTTTAGCCCCTAATTCGCCCCCAGTACGCCCCCAAAAAAGCCGTTTTGAACATGGCCTTACCTCCGCTCTTCCCCCCCTTTTCCCGTAGACTGAAAAATCTCACGGGGGGGGCCCTCCTCCCCCTTTTTCCAGTTGTTTTGCCATTTTTCGTCACCCTGGTACTTTTTGACCTATGTTTAAAGTAAAGTAAACCCCCCCGAAAGTACAGCGCTCTGGAACTAAGAGCATCCCTTTAAAAAAATAATTTTAAATTAAAGGGTTTTTTCTGCGCCACTTTTACTTTTTTTGCTTCTGTTTTTTAGTGTTTTTTTATTTTTGAATTGGGGAGGAAGTGACCAAGCAAAACTTGCAGCGGATATTGTATGTGGGTTGACGAGGTTTTTGTTGTCAGGGCTGCTTTTTAGTCTCAAAGCAGCCCTGGGCATTGTCATGCAGCCACACGATGCCTTTTAACAGTGGTCTTCTACGTTTGCTTCAAATTGCAGACCTCCCACATGCGCAACCATTTTTGAATTTTTCTATGCATTTATAATCACTGTACTCATAGTGAGCTGAAAGTTTTTGATGGATTTCAGTCCACAAAAACGAATTACTGAACGCTCATCTTCTTTTGTGCAAACAGTATGAGACTGTGTTAAATATATTTTGATATGTTACAGTATTAACATTCACATTTCAGTGTAAAGGGTTAACTCAGTTTTTTGTACACGCACACACAACTTTTTTACATAGTTGCCAACTTTTGAAAATGAAAAAATTTGCATAGGCACGCCCATCTTGACGGTATGCCATGCCCTTCAAAAAGCCACGCCTACTCCACCTAACTGCATAACGGCTTTGGAAGAAAGCCAGGTAGATGCCCTTATAGCCAGGTAGTAGCCCCCCATAACCAGGTAGTGCCCCTTACAGGCAGGTAGATGCCCCCTTGTAGCCAAATAGATTCCCTCCCTGTAGCCAGGTAGAGCCAAATTTGTAGCCAGGTAGATGCCCCCCTTTGTTAGACAGGTTGTTGCACCCTTTGTTTGCCAGGTAGTGCCCCCATTGTTTGCCAGGTAGATGCCCCCATTGTTTGCTCAGGTAGTGCCCCCTCATGTGCCAGTAGATGCCCCCATTGCTTTCCAGTAGTGCCCCCTCATGTTGCCCGGTAGATGCCCCCATTGTTTGCCAGGTAGTGCCCCCTCTGTAGCCAGGTAGTGCCCCCATCGTTAGCCAGTAGTGCCCCATTGTTAGCCAGGTAGTGCCTCCATTGTTGCAGGTAGACCCCCCATTGTAGCCAGGTAGTGCCCCCTTTAGTAGCCAGGTAGTGCCCCCATTAGTTGCCGGGTATCCCTTTCCATGTTGCCAGGTAGTGCCCCCCATTGTAGCCAGGTAGTGCCCCCATTGTACCCCGGTAGGCCCCATTGTGCCGGGTGTGCCCCCTCTGTTCCAGTAGTGCCCCAATTGTTAGCCAGGTAGTGCCCTCTCTGTTGCCAGGTAGTGCCCCCCATGGTTCGCCAGGTATGCCCCCTCTGTGCCAGGTATTGCCCCATTGTAGCCAGGTAGACCCCCCATTGTAGCCAGACAGTGCCCCCTAAAAACAAAAAATAAAAAAAAAAATTTGATAAAATCCACTTACCTGACCAGGCTCCTGCAGAGCGGCCGCTCCTAGACATCTCCTCAGCATTGCCCACAGGGGAAGTGAGTGCAGCCGCGCGTCATTTCCCCTGTGACGCTGACATGCAGGGGGAGGAGGCAGGAGGCAGCGATCCCTTCTGCCTCCTCCCTGATCAGCGAGGTTCCGGGCGGGTGAAGCGGGCGCAGCGCCCACTTCACCCACCTGTGGGAAGGGACCAGCGCTATTTTCCCGGCTCCGGGGTCTTTTAAAAGGACCCCCGCCGCCGTTTGGTGGATGAGTAATTCCAGCCCCCCGGGGAGGCGGGGGGGGGGAAACCCCAAAATAGGGGCCCCCCCCCCCAAAAAACGGGAATTTTTGGAAATGTATGCTTTTTTTGGTTTTTTTGGGGGCTGGCTAAACTGGTTTAAAGATTTTTTGGGGTAGATTTCTAAAAACCCGAACAAAAATATGAACTGGTAAACACCCCATTTTTTTACGGGTTATAGACATGTGAATGGGAGTAGAAGGCGCAGAACCTTGGAGGAAGGTGAAGGATAACCTTGTGAGAACCAAGTGGAAAAAAATTTGACACAAAATGCAACGGGGGCAAAAAAGGGCCCTCTCAGATGAAGAATGAAAAAAAACCCAACCCCAAAAAGAGGTCCAATCCCCCAGACCCCTAATGCCCTTGTTTTTCCCCCCTTTTTACAATTTTTTGTTGAAACCAACTTTCTAGCCTGGGGGAAAGATATGGGAAAACCCAAAACAAAGTGTTCCAAATTAAAGTCGGGTTATATTACGGGTACATAAAAGGAAAGGGCGCATAAATATTTTTTACAGACGGGCCATTTTAATGAAGCATTGATTTTAAAAAACCTTTCGCACAGTGATAAGACAGACACCATGTCTAGCAATGCAAGCAAAAATGACAATGCTATAACAGAAACAAAAAAGGCAAAAAGGGGCAATCACTGATAAATTTTGGGTTTCCCCCCTAGTATTCCAAAATTAAACGGTGTAAAAAACAAAAAGGCCCGCGGGCCAAATTTCCGGCCCTTGTTCCCCTTGGGGTTAAACCCCCCGGCCTTATTGCTGAGGCTCAGTGCTCCGCACCCCGGTTTGCTTCCCTCATTGAACAGGACATGGCACCCACAGCTCGGGAAAATCAGGGGGGGGGCCGGCAGCTCAGTGGCTCAGGGGGGGGGGCCCGGGAAACCCTTTTCAAAAGTAAGGCCTGTTTCCCCCCGGCTTTTTTCCCCGACAAATTTGGGTGCGACGAAATTGACCAAAAATCCCCGGGAGAAACGGGGGGGGACGGGGGGGGGCCGGCGCGCGGCGGGGGCCCCCGCCCCCGCCCCCAAAAGGGACAATGCATTTTTTAAACGGGCGCGTCCGCGCCGAAAATTAATTAAATGTCACTTTCCCCCCCCGCGGCGGATTTGCCGAGCGGGGGAAAGGAGCAAAACGGATTCCTTTTCTCTATGAGACCTGGATTACCTTTAAGACTCCGAGGGAAATTGGCCCCGATATTGAAAGCGAAAATTACCCGGGGAAATTTTGGGCGCCAATCCGTGGGGCAAAAACCCTTTGGAACGGGGCCCTAAAAGGCACAAATTTTCCCTGGCTCCGCCTCTCATGCTCTGGCCCCCCCCCCTGAAATCCCTTTGGCGGGGCGCTGAGAAAAAGGATTTTTCCTTTTCGGGTTTAAAAAAAATCCCTTTCCTTCCCGGGGGACCTTTTCACTGAGGGGAAAAGGTTAAGGGCCAACTTTCCTGTTGGTCGTTTTTTTTCTCGGGCCCAACCCCTGGTTTGGCTGTTTTCCTCCCTGGGCCCTTTCCCAATCCAAAAAAAATGCCAAAAAACCCCCCTCCGGGTTTTTTTTCCCCTTTTCCAACCTTGGCCCGCCCTCCCCCTTTCTTGGGACCCCCCCTTTTTTCTTGCCCCCCTTTTCCTCATGGGGCACACCCTCGGCCGGGGCCGGGGCCTCTCTCGGGGGCCCCACCCCCAAAAAGGCCCCTGCCCCTTTTCCCCACATTTGGCCTTTGCCCTCCCCAAATCCCGGGGCCCTCCCCCCGGGGGGGGGCGCCCCCCCTCCCAAAAAAATCTTTTTTGGGCCTCCCCCAAAATTTCTGCCTTTTCTCCCCCCGGGCGGTTTCCCTCCACCCTTCTTGGCGGGGCCTTTTCCCACTTTCGGGGCCCCCCCAAACCCCCCTCTGGGCCCCCGGGGGCCCCAAAAACCCTCCTGGCTCCCCCTCTGCCGGGCCCCCCCCTTTTTTGGGGGGGGCGGGGTTTTTTTTTTTTATTTTTGGGGGGTTTTTTTTGTTTATTTCCCTTCTTCCCCCCCCCATTTACTTTGCCTGCCCCCCTCCCGGGGGCCTCCACCATCTCCCCAATTTCCCTTTTGGGCCCCTCCACCTCTCCCCTGGCCCCCCCCTCTGGGCCTCACCCTCTGGCCTCCTCCCTCTCGGGGCCCCCCCCCCTTTTTTTTGGCCTCCCCCCTTTTGGGGCCTCCACCCTCGGGCCCTCCCTCCTCTCTGGGCCTCCCCCTCTGGCCTCCTGCCTCCCTCCTTGGTTCCCCCCCGGGTCCTGCCTCCCTTTTGGGGCCTCCACCATCGGGCCTGCCCCCTCCCTCCTGGGCCTCCCCCCTCGGGCGCCTCCCTTTTGGGGCCTCCCCCCCGGGCCTGCCTCCCCCCCCTCTCGGGGCTCCCCCCTCTGGCTGCCTCTCCCTTTTGGGGCCTCCCCCCTTGGGCCCTGCCTCCCTCCCTCTCTGGCCCTCCCCCTTTGGCCTCCCCCCTCTTGGGCCTCCCCCCCTTGGCCTGCCCCCTCCCTCTCGGGGCCTCCACCCTGGCCGCCTGCCTCCCTCTTGGGCCTCCCCCCTCTGCCTCCTCCCTCCCTCTCTGGGCCCCACCCCCCGGGCCCTGCCCCCCCTCTCGGGTCCCCCTTCCACCTTTTTTGGCCCCCCCCCTTTGCCTCCCCCCTTCGGGGCCCCCCCCCTTGGCCTGTTTCCTCCTCTTGGCCCCCCCCCCCTTGGCCTGCCTCCCCTCCCTTTTGGGGCCCCCAAAATTGGCCGCCTCCCCTTTCCCCCCCCTCTGGCCCCCCTTCGGGGTATACCCCTTGGTCTCCCCCTCTCTGGGCCTCCACCCTTGGGGCCCTGTTTTTTTGGGGTAATTTGTGTTTTTTATTTTTGATTGGGTTGTTTTGGTACCAATGGTTTCCCCCCTTTTAAATTTCCCCCTTTCCCTCCCCCCTTGGTCCTTCTTCCCCCCCCTTTCCCCCTCTCTCCCCACACTCCCCCCCTCCCCCCTTTCCCACCCATGCCCCCCCCCCCTTTTTGGGCCCCCACCACCCGGTCCCCCCCCCCAAAACCCCCACTCCCCCCCTCCCCCCCCCCCCCGCCTCCCCCCCGGTCCTCCACCCTTTCCCCTGCCCCCCCCTCCCCCACCACCCGCCCCCCCTTCCCCCACCCCCTTGCCCCCCGGGGCCCCCCCCCCCCCTTTTCCCCCCCAGGCCCCCTCCCCCCTTTCCTCCTCCCCAAAATTTTCCCCATTACCTCCCCCCTTCCCCACACCGTCCTCCCCCCCCCCGGGGCCCCACCACCCCCTCCCCCCCCGCCCACCTTTTCCCCCCCCCCCCGGGGCCCCCAAACCACCCCTTCCCCCCCCCACCCGCCTGCCCCCCCTCTCGGCCCCAAAAAGGCCCTCCTGCCCCCTCCGGGGCCCCACCACGGCCGCCGCCTCCCTCTCGGGCCCCTCCACCCCTGGCCTCCCCCTCTCTGGCCCCCACCCCGGGCCCCTGCCTCCCCTCTCGGGCCTCCCCCCCGGCCTCCCCCCTCTCTGGGCCCCCCCTGCCCGCGCCTCCCTCTTGGCCTCCATTTTCCTATTTGGGCCCTAATTTCCTGTTTTGGGGCCCTTTTGGGGGGGTTTTGGGTAGGTTGTTTTTGGGATTTTGGTGTGCCCCCCTTTCCCTTTTTTTGGTTCTTAATTTTTCCCCCTTTTCTCCCCCCCCTTTGCTTCGGGGTCCCCCGGTGTCCCTTCCCCCCCCCCTTGTCCTCCCCCCCGCCATTGCCTTTTGCCTCCCCCGGGCCTCCACCCCTGGCCTCCGCCTCCCTCTCTGGGCCCCCCCACGGCCCGCCCCCTCCGGCCCCCCCACTGACCGCTGCCTCCCCCTCTCCCCCCCATCTGGCCCCCCCCCTCTCGGCCTCCACCATCGGCCTGCCCCCCTCCTGGTCCTCCACCCTCTGGCCTGCCCCCCTCCGGGCCTCCACCCTCGGGTCTGCCTCCCTCTCTGGGCCCCCCCTCTGCCGGCCTGCCTCCCTTCTGGGCCCCACCCCCGGGGCCTCCGCCTCCCTCCTGGACCCCCACCCTGGCCCCCTGCCTCCCTCCTGGGCCTCCACCATCGGCCCGGCCTCCTGCCTCCCTCTCTGGGCCCTCCCCATCTCCCCTCCCTCCCCTTGGTCCTCCACCCTCTGGCCTGCCTCCCTCTCTGGGCCCCCCCCTTGGTCCCCTCCCTCTCTGGGCCCCCAAAACTTTTCCCTCCCTCCCTCCCCTCTCTGGGGCCTCCCCCCATCTGACCTGCCGCCTCCCCTCGGGGCCCTCCACCATCTGGCCTGCCTGCCTCCCCTCGGGGCCCCACCATCGGGCCTGTCCTCCCCTTTCGGGGCCCACCCTCTGGCCTGCCTCCCTTCTGGTCCCCACCTCTCCCTGCCTCCCTCCCTTCGGGGCCCCCACCATTCCTCCGCCCCCCCTCGCTGGGCCTCCACCATTGGCCTCCTGCCCCCCCCTCCTGGGCCCCACCCCCCGGGTCTGCCTCCCTCTGGGGCCCCTCCCCATCGCCTGCCTGCCTCCCTTTTGGGGCCTCCCCTCGGGCTGCCCCCCCTTTGGCCTCCACACTCTTCCTGCCCCCCTCCCTCTCGGGGCCTCCCCCTCGGGCCTCCCTCCCTCCCTTTTGGGGCCTCCCCCTTTTTGGCCTGCCTGCCTCCCCTCGGGCCCCTCCACCGTCGGGCCTGCCTGCCCCCCTCTCTGGGCCTCCACCATCTGGCCTGCCACCCTCCCTCTCTGGCCTCCACCATCGGGCCGCCTGCCTCCCTCTTGGGCCTCCCCCATCGGGCCTGCCTGCCTCCCTCTCTGGGCCTCCCCCCCCCTTGGCCTGCTCCCCTTTGGGTCCCCCACCCTCGGGCCTCCTCCCCCCTCTCTGGGCCTCCCCCCTCTCGCCTGCCTCCCCCCTTCGGGGCCTCCACCCTCGGGCCTCCCCTGCCTCCCTCTCGGGGCCTCCATCCTCTGGCCTGCCTACCTCCCTCTTGGGCCTCCACCATCTGGCCCCCCTCCCCCCTCCGGGCCCCTCCACCCTCTGGCCGCTGCCCCCCCTCTCTGGCCCCACCCCCGGGCCTCCTGCCTCCCTCCTGGACCTCCACCTCTGGCCGTGCCTCCCTCCTGGGCCCCCCCTCGGGCCCTCCTGCCTCCCTCTCTGGGCCTTCAACCCTCGGGCCTGCCGCCCCCCTCTCGGGGCCCCCTCCACCCTCGGGCCTCCCTGCCTCCCTCTTGGCTCCCCCCTCTGGTGTCGGCCTTTTTTCCCCTTCGGGGCCTCCACCCCTGGCCTGCCTCCCTTTTGGGGCCTCACCCTCTGGCCTCCCTGCCCCCCTCTCTGGGCCCCCAAACCTGTCCTGTCCCTTTACCCCCCCTTTGGGCCCCTTTCCTCTCTGGGCTCCCCCCTCTGGCCCCCCTGCCCCCCTCTCTGGGCCTCCACCCCCGGGCCTCCTGCCTCTCTCTCTGGCCCCACCCCGGGCCACCTGCCTCTTTCTCGGGGCCTCCACCCTTGGCCTTCCCTTCTGGGCCTCCACCTCTGGCCCCCCCTCTCTGGGCCTCCACCCCTGGCCGCCTCCCTCCTCTCTGGGCCTCCACCTCTGCCTGCTGCCTCCCTCTCGGGCCCTCCCCCCTCTGGCCTCCCCCCCCCTCTCTGGGCCTCCACCCTTGGCCTGCCTCCCCCCCTCCTGGGCCCTCCCCCCTCTCCCCTGCCTCCTCCCTCTGGCCTCCACCTTTGGTGCCTGCCTCCCTCCCCCCGGGGCTCCCCCTCGGGCCGCCGGCCCCCCTCTCTGGCCTCCCCCCCTGGCCTGCCTCCCCCCCTTCGGGGGCTCCACCATCTGGCCCCCTCTCCCTCTCTGGGTTTTTTAATTTTTTTTTTGGAGCCGGGGAAATCCCTTCTGGGGCCTCCCCAATTGCCTCCGCCCCTTTTGGCCCACCACTGCCTCCTCCCCTCTGGCCTCCACCCCTGGCCTGCCCCCTCCGGGGCCTCCACCCCGGGTCTCCCTCCCTTTCCTGGGCCCCACATCTGTCCGCCTCCCCCCCCTCTGGCCCCCACTTGACCTCCCTGCCCCCTCTCGGGGCCCTCCCCCCTCTCGCCTGCCTCCCCCCTCTCGGGGCCTCCCCCATTGGCCTCCTGCCCCCCCTTCGGGGCCCTCCACCTCGGGCCTCCCTCCCTCTCTGGTCCCCACCTCTTCCTGCCTGCCCCTCTCGGGGGCCTAAACCCCATCGGCCGCCTCCTCCCTCTCGGGGCCCCCCACCATCGGGCCGCCGCCTCCCCTCGGGGGCCTCCACCCTCTGGTCTCCTCCCTTTTGGGGGCCTCCACCATCTGCCTCCCCTCCCCTCTCTGGCCCCCACCATCTGCCTCCGCCTCCCTTCGGGGCCCTCCCCCTCGGCCTGCCTGCCCCCCTTCTGGCCTCCCCATGGGGCCGCCTGCCTCCCTCTCGGGCCTCCACCATCGACCTCCCTCCCTCCCCTTGGGCCTCCACCACTGACCCCCTCCCCCCCCTCTGGGCCTCCACCATCTGGCCGCCTGCCCCCCCTTTGGGGTCCACCATCTGGCCTGCCGCCTCCCTCTCTGGGCCTCCCCCCTTTGGGCCTGCCCCCCTTCTGGCCCTCCACCTTTGGGCCTCCTCCCCCCTTTTGGGCCTCCACCCCCCGGGTTTGCCTCCCTCCGGGCCTCCAACTCTTCCTCCCCCTCCCCTGGCCTCCACCTTTGGGCCTGCCTCCCTCCCTCTTTGGGCCCCCCCCTTTGGCCCTCCTCCTCCCTCTTGGGCCCCCCCCATTGGCCGTGCCCCCTCCTGGCCTCCCCCCTTGGGCCTCCCACCCCTCCCCTCTGGGCCTCCACCATCTGCCCCTGCCCCCCTCTCTGGGCCTCCACCATCTGGCCCTGCCCCCTCCCTCTTGGCCTCCACCCTCTGGCCTGCCCCCCTTTCCGGGGTCCTCCCCCCTCTGGCCGCCTGCCCTCCCTCTCTGGGCCCCACCCCGGGCCTGCCCCTCCCCCCCCTCTCTGGGCCCCACCCCCCCTGGCCTGCCTCCTCCTTTGGGGCCTCCCCCCCTTGGCCTGCCTGCCTCCTCTCGGCCCTCCATCCTCGGGCCTGCCTCCTCCCCTTGGGGGCCTCCACCACGGGCCCTGCTGCCTCCCTCTCTGGGCCTCCACCCTCGGGCCCCTGCCCCCCTCTCTGGCCCAAAACCCCCTGGCCTGCCTCCTCCCTCCTGGACCTCCCCTCGGGCCCGCCTCCCCCCCCTCTCTGCCCCCCAAATCTGACCTGCCGCCTCCCTTTTGGGGCCTCCACCATCGGCCTCCCTGCCCCCCCTCTCTGCCCCACCATCTTGCCTGCTTTCCTCCCTCTCGGGGCCTCAACCCTCTGGCCGCCCCCCCTTTTGGTCCCCCCCCTCTGGCCGCCTGCCTCCCTTTTGGGGCCCTCCCCCATCTGGCTCCTGCCTCCTTCTCTTGGGCCTCCCCATCGGGCCTCCCTGCCTCCCTCTTGGGGCCTACCCTCTGGTCTCCTCCCCTCGGGCCTCCCACTCGGGCCTGCCTCCCCTCCCTCTGGGGCCTAAACCATCTGCCTGCCTCCTCCCTCTCTGGGGCCCCACCACTGCCTGCCTCCCCCCTTTTGGGGCCTCCACCATCTGGCCTGCCGCCCCCTCTCTGGCCCCAAAAATCGGCCCCTGCCTGCTCCCTCTCTGGCCTCCCCCTTTTGGCCTCCCGCTCCCCCTCGGGCCTCCCCCTTTGGCCTCCTGCCTCCCCTCATCCTCCCCCATCTGCCTCCTGCCCCCCTTCTGGCCTCCCCCATCCCCCTGCCTGCCTCCCTCTCGGGCCTCCACCACTGGCCTCCTGCCTCCCTCTCGGGGCCTCCCCCATCGGGCCGCCTCTCCCCTCGGGGCCCCCCACCATCGGGCCCTGCCTCCCCCCCCTTTGGGCCTCCACCCTCGGGCCGGCCTGCTTCCCTCTTGGGCCTCCACCCCCGCCTGGCCCCCCCTCTCGGGACCTCCCCCACGGCCTGCCCCCTCCCTCTCTGGCCTCCCCCATCTGACCTGCCCTGCCTCCCCCTCGGGCCCCCCACCATCGGGCCCCTGCCTCCCTCCCTCTCTGGCCTCCACCATCTTGCCCCCTCCCCCTTTGGGGCCCCAACCCCTCTGGCCTGCCCCCCTCTTTTTACTCACCCTCTGGCCTGCCTGCCCCCTCTCTGGGCCCCCCATCGGGCCCTCCTCCCCCCCCTCTCTGGGCCTCCCCCATCTGGCCTGCCTGCCCCCCTTTTGGGGCCTCCACCCTCTGGTCTGCCCCCTTCGGGCCTCCAACCGGGCCCTCCCTGCCTCCCTCTCTGGGCCCCCACTCTGGCCTGCCTGCCCCCCCTCTCTGGCCCCACCATCGGGCCTGCCTGCCCCCTCTCGGGGCTCCACCATTGGCCTCCCCCTCCCTCTCGGGGCCCCTCCCCCTCTGGCCTGCCTGCCCCCCTCTTGGGCCTCCACCATCGGCCTGCCTGCCCCCTCCGGCCCCACCATCGGGTCCTGCCTCCCTCCGGGGCCTCCAATCGGGCCCTCCCCTGCCTCCTTCGGGGACCCACCATCGGGCCTCCGCCTCCCTCTTGGCCTCCACCATCTGGCCTGCCTCCCTTCTCCGGGCCTCCCCCACTGGCCTGCCTGCCTCCCTTTGGGCCTCCCCCCCTCGGGTTCCCTCCCTCTCTGGTCCTCCACCCTCTGGCCTGCCCCCCTCTCGGGGCCCCCCCCCTCGGGTCGCCCCCCTTCGGGGCCTCACACTCGGGCCCTGCCTCCCTCCCCCCGGGGCCCTCCACACGGGCCGGGCCTCCCCCCCTCGGGCCTCCCCATTCCCCGGCCTGCCTCCCTCTCGGGGCCTCCACCATCTGGCCTCCCCTGCCCTCCCTCTGGGGGCCTCCACCATCTGCTGCCACCCTCTCTGGCCCCACCACTGGCCTGCCAGCCTCCCTTTTGGGGGCCTCCCCCCATCTGGCCTCCCTGCCCCTCTTGGCCTCCACCTTTGGGCCTGCCTGCCTCCCTCCCTGGGCCTCCACCCCGGCCCTGCCCCCTCTCTGGGCCTCCACCCCTGGCCTCCCTGCCTCCTGGGCCCCCACCATCTGGCCTCCCTCCCCTCTGGGCCTCCACCATCTGGCCTGCCTGCCTCCCTCTCTTTGGGCCTCCACCCCTCGGCCTCCTCCCTCCCTCTCGGGGGTTTTCCCCTTGGCCGCCTCCCCTTGGGGCCTCACCTTCTTCCGATTACCAAAAAAGGGCTGATTGAACAGGAATACTGACAAATGAAACTGCTCCTTAATAGCTCTTAACTGTTAAGGAAAAGTTATTTTTACACATTCTAAAATTAGGTGGGCCCCTTAAGGGTTACCCGTGAGGCCGATGGGGCCCCCCGGGGGAAAAACGAGTTTGACACCCCTGCTCTAATTCATATCTGCTTGCATCTCTATCATTTTAATACCTGCTCTCCTAGTCCTGGCAGCTTCACTACTGTGATGGCCTCGAGTCTTGACACTGGATGGGAGCTGTTCTCTCTGTATGTGTTGGTGATGTGCTGGAAGGGGATGGCTGTCTGCCTCTGTTCATTAGTTAGGCCGCAATGGAAAAGTCGACTGGTTTAGATATTAAACCGGAAAAGAATGACAGCATGTTACTGACACAGTAAAGGGGGAAAGCACCAGGACTGCCCCTGTAGAAATGGGTCCTGATATTGCAAGATGGATCTCATGAATAGTTGCTTAAAATAACCGCAATAACCCCCTTAGATAAAAAAGGGGAAACCTGCGCAAATGTTGCTTTTTTCCCTTTTATTTAGTTTTTTGTAGTAGAAAAAAAGAAGAAAAAGCTAGTAATGATTACTACATCAAATTTTATTTTTCTTCCATTGGAAGCATTTTGTTGCAACCCAGCGTGAAAATATATAGTGAATGTCATCACAATATTCTTTCAAGCCGTAGCAGAAATACTGTAGATACAGTATAGATTTATTCATCCTCAGCACAACAACAGACTTCCAGTTAGGACAATTTTCAAGACAAATATTTTCCACGTGAAGGCGGATGAACAAGATGGCATCTGTCAGCTCCTGCCCATCTCTAGAACTAAGACTCTCCGAGCGGCCTCTTGTCTTATTCCTTATTAGGGGAAAAACGAACTATTAATTTCAAAAAAACGTCTAAACCCCTCATCTCAGTGTCAAGGAAGTTTTTAAAGTCGCCTCTAGTTGAACCATATTTCTCTGTAGCAGAATAACTGAGACCAAGCTCTATGAACCTTTTATGAGGCTCGAGATGTTATAAAATGTCATTTAATTCCCCAAATGCTACTGCCAGGCAAGGATATTCTGCACTTCACACTGATTTTCTATATTTTATCTCTCTTGTCATGGAGTAATTCAAAAAGAAAGAAACCAATGTATATATTTTAGCAAAAAAATAGGCTAAATATATTTTTGACCCTTTCTATCTGGGACAATATCCATCTGTTTGCTCCAGACACAAACATGTTTGCGACGCTGACAGCGCCTCACTGGAGACATTACAGATTCCACCGTTCAAACGCTCTGAGCAGCCAGTATTCAGATGTGTCTCTGGTAATTAATGTCACATTGCACACTGGGATTGATTTTTTTCCTCTCTGATGTTCTACACTTTTTTCTTCCCCTGGGAACCGAACTGCCCCCGGGTCTCAGGCCTTTAAAACCAAGCCCTGAAGAGACACCGAAGCATAATAACAGTAACTTTTTTTCCAAAAGACATTTGCTCATGTACCATTTTGTGTTTATTAAAAAGTTGCAAACAAATATTTTTAGCAGGGAGGGGTTGATGAGCTGTTCCGCTGACCACTGTGGCTCCAGATGGACATAATGCAGCTAAAGTCTGAATAACCTCTCCTGGGGGTTTTTGTGCAGACCTAAAGGGTGCCCCTCTTAGGGGAAATCATTTTTTTTCATTCTGGAAACAGTGCCACATCTGTCTTTTACATTTGTCTGGTATTGCAGCCTATGTAATGACGCTTGTTAACGCAGACGACAACAAAACGTATAATGGAAATAAAGCAAACCAGCAGTGCATGAATATATGACGCGCAATCAAAAAAAAAAAAAAGAGGATTATCAAGGGGTGACAGACAAAAGGACAATGACAAGGCATGAAAAAGAAGATGGAAGGATACATTTCTTGAATCCAGAATCAAGACACCAATAAACACCTGACTCTAACAACTAGGTTTCCCAAACTTGGTCACTAATCTTCCCCTTCAGCCCTAACCCGACACCCATGGCCATATTCTACATTCTACAATATCCCTCTAAATTTTCCCATGCGGCCCTACACCAAATACAGAACAGAAAAAACCAAAAAGAAATTGGCCCAAGACGACACAGGGCTGTACAGAAGCAGCACAGAACTAAGACAAAACAGGGCTCTAACAAACTAGGAAACTAACCAAACAAGGGCCGATTTCAGCTATCGATATAAAACCCCACCATCACCAAGTGAAATTCAGCTTAAAAAAGGGCAGTATTCAAAAGCCCCAATAATCAACTCACATTACACATATCATTGTAATCCCCAAGAGTTATTTGACAGCTTCATACCCAAAAGGTCTCCGATTGGTAAGCCTTAAAGGGGGTTTTCCAGTTTCCCATAAAAAAGTTAATAGTAAGCTTCTGGTTACCCATTAGAAAAAAAAAAAAAAAAAAACGATACCTGTTTCCACCCCTACGTTCCAGCGGTGGGTCTTCGGTTTACCTTGTTCTTGTGCTGAATTGGAATATCATCAACACGGCCACTGACTTACATCACCCTTTGGAAATTAACGGCTCTGAATGGTGGTGAAAGAAAGTGGCATGTGACTGCTGCAGCAATGATTTCCTAATTTGGAAGAAGAACAGGATAAATCAGGGAGGAAGGAGAAGTGAAAGAAGGCGAGTGTAGGCTTTTTTTAATAGTGCACCAGGAGCTTGCTATTTATTTTGCTTAGGAACTGGACAACCCCTTTAAGTAAAGTTGATATTGCTGAGCTGTGATATCACTCTGAAAAGGGGAATAAGCATGGTGCTGTTTTTTTTCTTGCTTAAAAAGGCTGAGATTTTGACAGAGATTTAAAGGGCAGTAAATAATTCAAGAGTTAGAAAGGCAAGAGTTGTCTTCATAAGATAGTAAAAATAGTATTGTTGGTCCTGATTGCTTGACACTTTGCCTAACACTTTACTTGCAATGCATTCATGGGAGTACTATTGAGAGTGCTATCGTATTTCATGGCAAAATTATGCAGGATGCTCTGCAAACTTTAACTCCTTTACAGGAATCTGGACTTCACTGCAGGACACCAACTTCATCACCTACCACATCAGCTGATGTTCAAGTGAAATAAATCCCAGGAAGAAAAAAAAAAACATGGGCGACACATCCACTTGCCATCCGTTGATCTATTGCTTCTCAGCTAAAAAATATTTACAAAAATGACCATGAGGTTCTTAGTATACTTTTTGATCAAACGGTATAAGCCCACTTGTTCAAGTGAAATGCCAAAGGAGCAGAAGAGAGATTTAAACAGATAGCCCATAAGTAAAGGAAAGTGGAGTTCTTAGAGGTCAGGGACAAAACAAAAGGTCAGGGCAACAGCAGACAAACAACTAAGTCAAGGAGCAAGCCAAAGGTCAGATACCAAAAATATATACACTAAATAATACCAAGAATCAAGGATCAGGACCGGGATGGCTGACGGAGTGGCTGCAGCAGGGAAGCCATCACCCGCAAAGAGTGATTGGTGGCCATGGACCGAAGCCACGTAGCGGCTTATGACAATCTGGCCCATTACCATGGATTCTGTTATACGTTAATAAAAGTCGCAATTGATTTTTGTCTGAAAGTCATTCAGAACAGTAGGTGCCATCTGGTTTTAATGGTGACACTGATTTTGATTATTCTGCACTTTATGGCTCAAACTGGAGATTAAATGTAACAAAATCAACCTATCAATGTATCAATCATTCATTTATTCATGTCACTATTAGAATTAAATGGGGAATGAGTTTGTTTATTAGTGAGTGAAGGCATAGATGAATTGATGAATGAATGAATGTGTCTATTACATAATCATTTCATACTTGCTCACTCATTTGTTCATCCATCCGTCCATCCTTCCAGAGAATGAATTTATTTTCTCACATCTTCAGCTCTATTATTTGCAATAATTGCAGAAATTTTACATTTCTGCAGGTACAAAAATATAAATACAGGTACAATGAGCTGTAATTTCTGTCTTTAGATGACTACCCCATAGCGTTGATAATGAATACCTGCACATACCATAATCAGAGAAATAAGTGATGGTACACCGGATGGTGTGGGATCTCTTCAGATGGCCTCTCTGCTGCTACGTCCTACTTTCGGCTGAAGATTATAAGGCTGTCAGAGCTCTCATACCCTGCAATGTTCCAAGAGCTGGTGACAAATCATTCTGATTTTAGTTTGAGGGCTGAATAGATTTTGAGTGAAAGGAAAACTCTACTTGTAAAATATTCCAGGGGTTAAATCTACATAACTTTGCAATGCTTTGCTCTACTTATTTGGGACTGATTTTAAGCTACTTTGATGCTTTCCTCTCCGTTTACTTCCAAAGTAACATTCAGTGTTCTCCCATTTTCCTGTTGCTAGAAAACAATGAATTCAGAAGCAAGAAATTCTATGATTATGAAATACATTTTCTTTCCTAATAGTTGTCAGCATTGCTACTCTGTACTTCTGCAAAAGGTAATAAAATGGGGTATCAAAGTATGAATGGGATTCTTCCTCCAATCAGTACCTTTATCTTTTAGACAGAGCAAACAATATAAAAACTATAAAGAGCATCTCCAACTTTTGAAGATCTGATTCATCATAAATTACATGGACATGTGTAATACTTTAATAATCCTGCAGGAGTGCCACAGAAGAATTAAAGGGGTTGTCTCGCTACAATGATTGGGTTTTAATTTAAAGATCTTTAAAAAACAAGCAGCTTTGCAATATATGTTCATTACAAAGTCCTACTGATTTTGAGTGCCCTATTAGTATTTTACATAATATGATTTTTCTTTGGAACTGTAAAATATATAATACTGGATTGGGGGGAATGTGAATCTTTATGTTCTCCATATTTGTGAGAAAAACCCTATATAGTAAATTGGGCCTTGTTTTTTTTGGGCGGGAATGTGGGATTTTGTAAAAAACGGGGGAATAAAAACTGAAACCCCCCTTTGCTCAAGCAACCACTTATTTTTTCCTCTTACAATCATGGGCCCCTTCCCTGCAAAACAAATAGGCAGGGAAACGGGGGTTTGAACTCTAGGCAACCCCCTCCCCCCCTGTAAAAAGTTACGAGGCTCCCTGTTTTTAGGGGGGGGGAAGGGGGGAGCAAAAACAAAAAAGCACCCCCCTAGTTCAACTTACGGGACCTGAACTAAATTCGAATGAGAAAATTTTAACACTTGCGCTGGTTTCCCATCCCAAATTAAGCTCATGCGGACAAACAAAACACAACATGTAAACGGGTTATTCACAGAACCCCTTGTAAAAAAGCCCAAAGGGGACAACAAATTTCAATTTGTTTTTACATGTCTTTTTAGGGTATATCCACCCAGTGGTTTGGGGATTCTTCTGCTTGCAGTGGGGTTGATGGAGAAAATAAAGTTTTCACGGATGCATCTGTCAGGACTACGCTACTGGCCCTTTAAGGATTTTGTTCAGCCTCACCCAAAGGTGGGGATTGGTGCTTAATGGGTTAAGCATTTTAAGCCAACCCCGGGTGGTGTGGAGTTTTAAACCTCTTCCAGTCTGCCAGTCCTGCTGAGATTGCTTTTTGTGCCCACGTCTGTTTTGTGGTTTTGGATTTTGGTTTTATTTTCCCCTGGATACCCCCATTCTGTCCTTTGGTGCTTTAAAATACCCTGGTTTTGATTTTGGCTCCACAATATTCTTAATTTGTTATCTGTGGCTTCTATTCCTTGTTTGTCATACGTTTGTCTTCTGTTTGGCACACATTCTACTAGGTACAGCTTAGGAAGAGGTTCAAGTGCGGGGTTGCCCTTTTCAGGGGGGGGCCTGTTTTGGCAGGGTAACCCGAGCAAACCCCAGGGCCCCCCTTACAGAATACCACTCAATTTTTTCCTCTTCTGCTATGGAACCAATGAAGGCATTAGTGGACCAGATGCATGGCTTGATGCAACTGGTTCAGGATCTCGCTCAAAGGGTCCGGCTGCAGCAGTCTACATCCTCCTGCGGTGCCATGTCTGTATACCCCCTGTGGAACCCAAGCTCAACCTTCCAGACTGTTTCCCTGGAGAGCACAGTACTTTTGTGAGAGCTGCAGGTTGTATTTCTGACTCAGGCCCCATTCCTCTGAATCTGAGGAGTAATGTGTTGGATTCATCATTTCTTTGCTTTAGGGAACTCTACAAGCTTGGGCTTTCTCCTTATACCCGGGCTCTTACGAACTCCTGTCCAATGATTCATTTTTTCAAGCCTTGGGACTCCTATATGATGAACCAGATGTCAGGTCAGTAGCCGAAACCAACCTCTTGTCCCTTTGTCAGGGGCGACGATCAGTGGAAAACTACTTCTCCGAGTTTAGATGCTGGTCGGTACTCTCACAGTGGAATGACCCAGCACTTCAGTGTATTTTTTGGCAAGGTCTGTCTGAGATACTCAAAGATCTATTGATTGGTTACCTGCAGCCCAAAAGCCTGGAAGAGTTTATGACCCTGACTATTCAGCTTGACTGTCGCCTCCCTGAGCGCCAAAGGGAACAGCTTGAGGTACCTGTTCCCCCTCTCCATATCCAACAAGGCATTAAAGATTGATCAAGAACGATGCAACTGAGATCTACTATGTCTTCCAGAGACCACAAAGCCTTAAGAGAAAACAAGGGACTCTGTTTTTACTGTGGAGCAGCGGGTCACTTTATCCGGAACTGCAGAGGGCGTCCAATTACGGAGAAACTCCAGCAAACCCAAGGGCCCCAGGGAAGATTGTACCTAGGGGGTCAGGGATTTCCCATATGTCTCAAAAACAATTTTGCCTGTCCTGTATTTTTTTGTAACAACCCCAGTCCCTTCTGGGAATTAATTTCTTTACTGTGGGGTTTTTCAGCGAAATTTTCCCGAATACACAGTTTCAAATGTTTTGGTATTCCGTTACTGTCTCTTGGGACCCCTGTTTATGTGGTTGCAGTAGATAGTATACCCCTCTGTCAAGGTAATAGTAAGTTCTATACTCTTCTGGTTAATTTAAAGGGGAGGGGTCTTGCTTCTGAGTTTAATTTTCCTTTTGTACTTTAACCAACCCGCGTATTGTTTTGGGTTTTTCCATGGGTTTCAGGTAAATCTGTAATATGGGACAAAGCTAATATTGTGCGATGGAGCCCAAACTGTCTTTATTTGTTTAACTCTTTCCTTTTTTCCCCGTTTCCTCCAGTAATCCGTCGTACCTTTTTACCCAAAATTTTTCGGATGTATGTGAAAAAACTTTTATAGGCCTTTTGAGGGGCCTCAAGTTCTTCCAAATATTAATTTACCCTCGGGGAAACCCTTTTAGCTAAAGGGGGTGGTTTTACAGCGGTTCCGGACTGGCCATGATGTAACCAATTTCGGGTTTAACTCCTCCACGCTCCCCCTGGGAAGTTGTTTGTACCAGGACAATTTAGATTCTGATTGTGTGATGAGCTGCACAATTTGTTTTTTTGCTGGCACCGAAGGATTGCGGGAACTAAGAGACTACTTGCCCATTCTTACTGGTGGCCATCCATGCTCCGTGATATCACCGCCTTCGTGTCTGCCCGGAGACGGTGCTCGAACTAAGGTCCTCTTTTTCGTCCTATAGGGGAACTTGTCATTTTCCCATTCCTCAAAAATCTGGGTCACTTTTTTCCTTGGGCTTTTTTTCACAGATTTTCCCCTCGTGGGGAAGACTGTAATTTGGGTCATTTTGTGCTTCCGAGCTCTAAAATGTTGTCACAACTCTTTATTGATCATGTAGTTCATCGTCATTGGAATCCTGAAAATATTGTTTCTGACAGGGGGGGGGGGGGGGGGCAGTTTGTAGTAAGTTTTTGGAGGCTTTTTTTTATGAAACTCGGAAAATTTGTTTTTTGTTTTCCTTGGGTTTTCAACCCCGAGTCTAAGGGCAGGGCTTAACGTTTAATCGACTCGGAACAGTACCTTAGGTGTTATTTTGCTGATAATCAGGAGACTGGGTTATTTCTTTCCTTGACAGAGTTTTTGCCCCAATAACCCTCATCAGTGTCCATCAAAAATTCACCATTTTTCTGTAATTATGGCTTTCATCCGGGCTTTGGTTCTCTCTCTTTGTCTTTGTTAACTCCAAGGTAGAGATTGCATCAGAAAAACTGAGCACAGTCTGGGCCCAGTCCATATAAAAAAGGAATGTCGATACGGGACACACTACCAGGCTGGGGTTTGCTGTAGGGGATAAAGTTTGGCTTGCCACCAAAAATATGAGACTTAAGGCTTACTTTCATAAGTTGGCTTCCAAATATCTTGGTCCCTACTCAATTCTAAGGGTTATCAATCCAGTCACTTTTCGTCTTTGTTTACCGCCGACTTTCCAGATCCATAATGTTTTCCACAAATTGCTGCTCAAAAGTATGTACCTTCTATCCAGGTAGAGGGGGATCTAGAGTTCGAAGTTGAGTGTGTAGTGGATTCCCGAAGAGTCAATGGGGCCTTAATATCTTGAATTGGGAGGGGATGGACCAAGAACCAACTGGGAGCCGCTTCCTCGATCCTGAGATCACTTAGGAAGGAATTTCACAAAAAATTTTCCCCTGAAACCTTTTTTTTGGAGGGGGAAGGGACTGTAGGACTGTGTATAGCCCCTTTTAAAATTTGTTGAGCCTTAAACCAAGGTGTGAATTGGTACTTAATGGGTTAAGCACTTGATTCAATCCCTGGCTGAGCTTGGGGATTTTAAACCCCTTTTCCCGTTGCCAGTCTCTCTTGGGGGTTGTTTTTTTTTTTCCTAGCTGTCTGTTTTTCTCTGCGTGTTTGTTTTTTTGGTTCTGTATTTTTGGGTTTTTGTTTCCCCCCGGGTTTCTCTCCCTCTGTCCTTTGGTATCTCATATCCCGGTTTGACCTCGGCCTGTACGACTATTCTTTATTTGTTATCTGTGACTTCTATTCCTTGTTTGTCGTGCATTTGTCTTCTGTCTGTTTGGTCTGTTTGGCACATGCTTTACTGGGTACAGCTTAGGAAGCGGGGTGAGTACAGGGTCGTCCTTTCTCGAGGCAGTTGCCCTGCTTAGGCAGGGTAAGCCAGGGCTAGACTAGGGCGTCCCTTATAGCATCTCTTTCATGAGTGTGTTCATGTCACATATTTTTCTCTAAACCGATATTTGGGTGGAGTTCACTCCTAATAGTACCTTGAATTTGTACTTTTGATGGCATTTAAAGGATACAGTTGTGTGTCTTGCAGTTTACTTATCATTAAATTAGTGCATTCAAAGTCCTTTAAAGGGCATACTTCATTTGGGCCAGTACCTTACACACTTTGGGTGACATGTTCCATTAGGGCTGAGCCATTTTTTGGTGTATTTTGCGCCCAAAAACTGTTAATGCCCTATTCTCTATATAAATGAACTGTATTACACCAGGCACAATACATTTGAATGTGCCTAAAGTAGATGCATCAAATATGCAAGCAATGATATGCTATGCGCCTTGATTATGCTATGATTCTATCCAAGATATACCAAACACCAGATTTTTGAAAGGTTCATTCATTCAGGCGCACTATACACTTATCTAATGTGACTTAAAACTGAAGTGGTGGCTTCTCTTTTCTGACATGTCACCCTTAGTGAGATTTTGCCCCCAGACAGCAACCTTTACATTTTATTTGGCATTTATTTCCGATCATTCCTTATCAGGAATGTAGTTATAAATATTATTTCATATATAATATACTCAATTTACAATCACCATAAAACACAATCTATCCTGCAATCTTCCAACACTTAACAATAAATGGAGTGAAATGATCTCAATCTCATTCCCTTTGTGTAGAGATGTAGAGAGCTAAGATAAGGACAGTGGGGAAAATGAGGTAAGTTTTCTTTACAAGAGATTTAGGGGATTTGTCTCTATGGAAAAGATGCTGTGACTATCTGATATTAAAAATAGTCAGTTTAATAATGTGCCCATTAAAATGTCTACTATCATATGTGTACCAGTCAAAATATTTCAATTACATAGAAGTCTGATTGGCTGATTAAAATATACAGTCCATGGCAGAATTTACACCAGAGGGAAGACTGTCTCATTAATACGGATCTTCTCAAACAATCTTCTCATTGAGGACCATTGGGAGCTCCTTCCCAAGTTAGTGGTCTCCAATTTGTTGCTCTTTTGTTATTGAACAACTAAAACTTCCAACATGCTCCAACAGTTGTTGGGACATGCTAAGAGTTGTAGGTTTTCAGCCACCACTAGGGGACTCTTGCTAAACATGGTCGCTTCCAATGGTTCTTAATGAAGGGTAAAGGTTTGCATTCTTCTGGAGTGATGTACTTGGTCACTGTACTTCATCACTTCCATGTTTCAACAGAGCAGCAGTATATGTGCACGTTCAGCTGTTGTTCTACTTAAACACTTCTTTACTATGTGAGTTCAGTAAGGAACAATGGGAGTGCACAGGGCCCCTGCTTTCGTGATTTTTGGGTTCCGTGCAGTGGTCCTGTGGATAGTTAGATAAATTTTTTTCATGGGTAAAGATATTCAGTGCTTCTTGAGTGTTGGTCTGCCCATCTGGAGAAGGTTTACTTCCTCTTTGTGCCCAGTGGACCAGTATAATACACAAGGCAAAGCAGAAGTGCACAGAAGAAAGGTACAAAAGAGAAGACCATAAAATTGGCAAATGATCACATTTTCAAATGCCTATCTCCAACCTGTGAAATGTGGGAGAGGCATAAAAGCCAGACTGAAACTATTTTTTTTTAAAAGTCCAAAATTTGATCAAGTGGTCTGAGATGATTGTGTGCTGCCTCCTGTTAGTTGGCATGTCAGTTATCACCACTTATCCCAAATTGAGATGGACAGAATCCTTAAACTGAGAGACCTTGGCAGACAATGACATGCCTAGGCTGAGATATCAGCACAGTCCAATGTTGCGTATACCATTAGTTGGATGAACAACAACGAGATGCAAGAGATGCAAGGATGGAACATCTGATTAGATAAGAATTCTGATGGTAACCCTGTCTGGGTCCTTGAGGTCTAAGGCACCAGGCAAAAGACCCAGGTCATGTTCTCCTGGTGCCTGGTAGGACCACACCCCTAGACCTTAAAGGGGTTTTTTGAGACTATAATGAATTACAGTAGCCCCAGAAAATGGTTTGAAACCAAAAAAAAAATAAACGTTTATCACTTTGTAAGCCTGCTACTGCTCCAGTGCAGATGCTTTGATGGTCCCCACTGTTTTTTATTCTTTCGTGAGGATGTGCAGTCTATCCATATGACTGCTACAACTCATCATTGCTTTTGGTGGTAATACTAGCTTGTATGGCATGTGATGGCTGCAGCCGGTGAAAATAAACCGTTGGGGACCACAGGATAATTGGCACTGGAGGGGCACAAAATTGTACAAGTAAGTAGTTTTTGTTTTTTCTTATTATTACATTTACTGATGCTATTATAATTTCTTAACATCTTGGACACTCCTTCCACAAATCACGCAGGTGATGAGATGATGCCCACAAACCACTACATGCTGTTTGTTTATACCTGAAATGGTAATTCTGTTAGGTCTAATCAAGTTCTCTTACTCCAATTCTGTCAATCTACAATTTCCAAATTAAATTATCTCCAGCAGAATGAACTTCGAAGACAGTGAAATATAATTTCTGTCATCGCTAATAAATCTTTAATTATTAATATCTCCGTGCACTCAGAAGGGATCACATTTTGTAAACAGAGCCACTGCTAAATGCAAGGATTTTTTATTGTGTTTGCTCTCCTATGGGGTCGTTATGAAATCAAATCTCAATGTCAATCTAATAGAGTTGTCTCTCGTTGCTCAGCTCATTATGAAATTCATGGAACTTGAATGGAAATGAACATGTTTTTGGACCCGTTTACACAGCTTACTTTTTGCCTGGATGCCAATCTCTGACTTATTACAGATAATTAGGTTTGGAAACACAGGAGGTGTCACCAGATCTCCTAGTAGTTCAGATGGAATTCAGGATACAATATAACACCAGGCATTGTGCATTATTAATACCTGGAACTTGTAAGAGGAGCTTATTTATGAGGCAGAAATATCATCAACATTTTTTCATGCTCCCATTACATTTTTTTATTTTCCTTTCGGTTCACAGTGGGTAACATTATGAAGGAGAGGTGATATTAGGAAGCCCGGCTTGGGAGGTATTTCTGCAGGTGATTAGCTGCAATACTGGAGCATTGGGAGTACAGTTTAAAAGCAACATGACAGTTCTGGTTCTTATTGTGAGCAGAAAATTTGGGGTTTTGAAATCCATAGTTTAAGAAAAATAAAAAATTTTTTATGTTTGTTTGAGTTTGTTTCTCTCCCCATAGATGGTAATGGAATTGTTGTGTTGCCATAACAGTCATAAGTGATTTCCATTGATTTCCTTGGAGCAAGTTTTTGCATATACAGGTAAATGTCAAATTATCTACTTAATAAATTGCAACTCACACAACACATCCAAATGATCAAACAGACTAGGCCCTTTGGTATTAGCCAAAAACCCAAAAAAAAATTAAGAATGGACATTGGAATAGAAAATTCCATGACTATGTAATCTTGCCTTAATGTGCCACCATTCAGTAGGTCGCCCTCTCCTGCTAATTTCTTGTAAGTGGGCATAACAAGTATAAGTACATGCAACTTTACGGTTTTAAAAGGATAAAATGCAGAAGAGGGTGATAATTTAGGACCCAGATTTACTAGATAGAGCAGAGAATGGATACCAAGAGAGCATTCTTTTATTAAGCAATATGATCATCCTAAAAGGGGCTATTGAAGGCTGGCTTGGGTGCCTGGATAGGGCTGTCAGAGCTGTGCCACTGCCAATGAGTTGCTGAACAGAGCGGTGGGGAGGTGCATGCGCCAGAGCTCCGAATAAAATACAGCGCCTGTGCTGTTGTTGCTGACCCTGCCAAGTTCTGGCTTTGTCCTAGTGAGTCTTGACCTTGTCCATCCCTGCTCACTGTGTCTAAATAAAATGATGTAGTGGGCTTGATTTAGCCACCGGTCCTTGTGTTTGACACATGAGCTGTATAAGATATGGTTATGAACATGCATTGGATTAAATTCTATGTGAACTGTGTAACATCATTTCTTCTGTTGCAGAAGTTGCAAAGAAATTAAAGGGTTTTCCAGTTTATTGGCTGCAATGATTACATGCTTCTGCTTACATGACAGAGATGTTCGGAGTTGCTAACTTTCGAACAATGATGAAAGAAAGTTGCATGTGAATGCTGTAGGAAAAAAACAGAAGACTAGAGACAGCCAGTGCTGGAAAGCAGGTGACGAGGTTGGAAGTTATAATTTTTTTTATTTTTTAATGGAGCACAAATACCTTATTATTTAATTTTTGGATATACTGGACAACCCCTTTAACCTCTTACCTACACAGTATATATGGATACGTCCTGGTGCCAGTGAGGTTCAGCTACATAGGAGGTTGGGATCAGCTCCTAATTGCAGGCAATAGAGCTGGCTCCGTTCCCTGCTGTTTAAACCTTTAGACACTGCGGCAATCACACCCACAGCATCTAAATGAGTAAAATTTGGGGTTGGGCACTTTTCCCGCTAAATACCCCCCTGCAGTGAGAACGTGGGGTGCTGATCCATTAATATTGTAGCTGAAAGCCTTATGAAGGCTTCCATAGCCCCCATGTATTCGTTTCTATCACTTACTGCCTGAAGTACACCCTTTTTAATTATTTATACAACGCAGAAGAGTGTACTGAAGGTCACGCCCCTTAGTGGTCAAGTACTCTAGAGAGACTTACTGTTACTGTAAAATAAAACCTAAGTTTAAAAATATAAAGATTAATAAAAAATATTAAAAGTTCAAATCCCTCCCTTTTTGGCGTTTTACAAATAAAAAAAATTAAAAGTTGCACATAAATGGTATGGCCACATCTGTCCAATCTATAAAAAAAATCTAACATTTATCCTGTATTCTGAGCACCTTAGAAGAAAAATTCCAAATGCCAAAATTGCATTTTTGGTCATTTCACATCTCCTAAAAATTGGAATAAAAAGTGATCAAAAAGTTGCCTCTATCCCAAAATGATACCAATAAAAATAACCCTTCTGCTCACAAAAATATACTTGCACTCAGGTCCATAGGTGGAAAAACAAAAACGTTATTGGTCGTATAAAATGCTGCTGCAGAGAAATGTAAAAAATAGAGAATATTTGCATTTTTTACAGTACTAAAACCTAATAAAAACCCTACATATTTGGCATCACTGGAATTGTTTTGACCTGCAAAATACAGGTAACACATCAATTTTACCGCAAACCCGGTGCAAAGTATGTTTCTTTCACATTTCGCCCCACTTAGAATTTTTTTGTGGTATGGTCAATGATACCATTAAAATGTACATCTTGTCCCGTGAAATAAAAGCCCTCATATACATACGTAAAAAGTTATGGCTCTTGGAAGACGGGGAGGAAAACAACCAAGAGCCTTAATATTATGACTAGCGATGGCTATCAGGAAGGGGTCAATCATTTGCTAATTGATTTCCTCATTGATTACAGTGGTAAATTCTTAGGGTATCCTTTAATGAGAAAAGCAATGGTCAACCTTTGTATGGAGTTACTTGTGTATCATCTGTGGTAGGCCTCCCAGGAGGAATCTCTATGGCAGATATGGATATCCAAAGGATAGTTGTCAAGTGTCTGATAGCTAGAGGTTTCACTGCTCACTGTGATCAGGAGTTTGAATGGAGCAAAGGGGACAGAAGGGGACGTCTAATAATCATAGCGGGTCCTATTGGTGACCAGAAAATAAAGCCTGTTAAAATAGTTGTTTGTTCTGGTGTATAGGCAGCTGAAATTAAAAATAAAAAGAACAAAAGCATGTTTTCTTCAAAGTGCTGTCTCCTTATTAGGGCTTTCCCATCTGGCTGTTTTAATAAATGATGCTTTTCTCCCCGTTTCGGGCTTCCACTTCCTATGCAGACTGTGAACAGTTTTCCAGCAGTGACTGACATTTTAACTATGTTAGCACCTGCTCTTAGCAGTGACTATTAGGCTGACATTAGTGATGGAGATGTTTTTAAAAAATGACTCTGTCCAAGTAGGATTTCTGACAATAAATGTGAGCTAACAGAGCTGTATTTATCATGAGAGGAAGCTCGTGATTATTTTACAGTCATACTGTTATCTGTGTATTTACATGCAAAGATAACAGTGTCACTCTGCTGCCCTGACAGCACAAGGCTTCTAAAGGGTTAAAGTTTCACTTAGTGAACTTTTGTCCTGTTGATAACAGAAGAGTGATTCACCAACCATGGCTAGAGCAGAGAAGTGGTAGGTAGCCTAGAAAACCATCTGTAAACAAGCAGGAGATAAAATTACTCTAGCTTTGAAACAACGCAAAATCAGAATATTAATATATTTGGTAATAGTTTTTATTTACCTATGTCTACATATTTAAAGCTAATCAATGAGATAGAAATATCCCTTTAATTGTAAAGAATGTTGATGCTTTTCTGTTGGTGGGAAAGGAATGGGACGAGCATGCACCATGTGTGAAGTGCAGGTCTTATTTTTAACTGGCTAACATAGGTTTTTGCCCGGCGTTTTAAATCAGGGACAGAACTCTCAATTCAGGGGCTTTCGGCTTAACTCACAGCTCAATACTTGTAGGATATTACACTTTTTATCACATAGAACAGTACACTTCTTCACTTGCAGATTAACACAGGGGGGCCTCTTTACATGCATCAAGAAAAGGGAAATCCCACCCAACTAATCTCCCTTGTCTGCACATTGCGCCCTAGGGAGGAACTCTAACAGTTTTTCTTCTCCATAGCACTGGTTGATCAATCAGCACAAGGCTTCCTTTCTGCACTGTAGTCTGTCCAATGGGGTGCATGGGGTAGCTCCGCCTTTGCACATACTGCCTGTTCATCTGCATAGAGAAACCTAGGGGAGAGGTGTTGATAATGGAGGTGACATCTTTAGTTTGTATGTGTTAGAAGTTAGTGTAGTTTAGGGTTCATGGACTGGATTAATGTAAATCATGGCGCGGACTTCTTTCAGCATCTCAGGTAAATTATCCAGTCAGGATCCGCTGCTGACAACAACGCCCAGTGCAGAAGTGCCAGGAGCTGCAGAGGACCAGGGAGCAAGTAACAAAGGGTACTGTAGTTTTGGGGGGTTTAAGGGTTTTGCAGTCGGGAAATTTGGAATTTAAAAAGGGGGGGGATTTACCTATTTTGGGCTTCACGGCCAGTTTCAGGCTCACATTTCCTAGTTAGTCTGTGGGTGATTCTACAGTGATTGACATTTCAAGTCTGCTATTTTAGCTGATCCTGTTAGAGGGACATTACTAATGGAAGGGTCTAAACAGCAGGACAGAAGGCTACAGGGCTGTAAGAGGTTAAACTTTGTCAATAAGAAGCAGGCTCTTGTGGTGCTGATACGACACAGCAGGGAGTGATGTTACCATCTTCGCCCTGTCTCTAAAGCCTGTTACAGCAGAGAGATGTGGTTAATTACTTAGAGAAGGTTTTGTACAGAAGCAGGAGGTAAGAACTATTGTGGCTCTGAAGAAAAGCAAAATCATAACAGCAATGTATTTGGTAATAGTCTTTATTTTCTTTTGCCTACATATTTAAAGCTAATCAATGATATGGGAATACACCTTTAATGGGGTTGTCTCACTACAAAGATTACCTTTCAACATGTAGAGAACACTAAATGAAGACGTTTTCCAAATATATTGCTTTGTTCATTTTTTTTCTTGAGGAGCTACAAATGATTTTATCACCTTCTGAGGGTTCTCAGGTTTCTCTAGCTACTGACCTGCTTTGCCTGCTCTCCCCTGCTCTATCTTATCTGATAGCAGGGAGTGACAGGTCGCCTGCACAGAACGGAGGACAGCTTGAGATTTTGTGTTTTATCTGAGCTGTCAGAAAATACTAATTACTACTGTTTACTTTAGCTATGAAGCTTCTCTGGACCTGGTAGCAGGTTTTTTTTTTTCATCTAATGTAGACAAATTAGCAATTGTTTGAATACATGGAGCTTATATGTTAATTATTCACAGCCTGTCCAGGAAGTAACTTCTACTGCAACAAAAGGAAAAAAAAACATAAATACTCACTAGCGTTGATTGAACTGTTCTAGAAAATTTAAGTTCTCGAATTTTTAGAACTGGAACTGAACATTTTACTGTGCGTTCGAGTAAAGTTCTAGTTCTATTTCGACATGCCATTTTCAGTTTCATTTTCAGCGGCTTTCTGCACTTTTGGTGGCCATCCAATCAGTGCAGAAAGAAGTGTCAAAAATGTCATCGCTGAAGTGTAGGGCTCTCATTGGCTGCTAAAATCACATGACCATGATACATATATTTCACTGAATTGCCTTGTGAACACCATTTTCAGCTCACTCTCTCTACTGTACAGACTGCTTTCAGTTAGATAGATAGCATTTTCGTCTCCATAGACATCAATAGTTAGGGAGTTTGGTATCGCTTGCTGCATCTTTCCCACACCCAGAAGCTGTTATTTTGGCGACATTTACAGGCTCACATAAGCCTAACCCCTCAATACAGGTAACACTCACCGGGCCCCTTTATTAGGGACCCATGCTAACAGGTTTGGGCCCCCTTTGCCTTCAGAATGTCAATTCTTGTGGGATAATTTCCCCAAGGGGTTGCAACATGCTCAATTTTTACCAAGGGCCCAAAAATGATTTTACTTTAACTAGGAACGGATTTAACTTCCGTTATTGCTTGGCAGTTTTTGTTCTGGCACAGGGATTGAAACCCTCTGAAAGTCGGAGCCTGGGCTTCCCCGCCCCCATGTAAAACTCGCCCTGGTCTGCTGTGGCAAGGACATTCGCTGCCAGTTAAACTAAAAGGTGGTTGAAAGACTCCTTTTTCCGGCCCTTTGGTTAAACCCTGGGGGTGCAGGTTTTTGGGTATATGTCCCCCAGAAGGGACAGAAAATGTTCCAGTTCACTAAAGGGGGAAAAAAGATCCTTTTTTGAACTTTTAAAAATTTGGTTCCATTTTAATGGTTTTCGGGGGACAGGTAAATATTGTTAAAAGGGGCCAAAGTTCGGGCCCCCCCAAAAGGGGGTTAAAGCCCTTTTTTGGGGCATTTTTAAAAACGGGGGTCATGCAGGTTGGGGCTCATGTGCTTCCAGGACAGGGATATTCAATTTTTCCGTTCCCAATAACATGATGGTTCCAAACATATGCCTTCGGGCACTTTTTTAATTTGGGGTGATGCAAATTTAAGGTTTTCTGCTTTGGTCAAACAATGTGAAGGTCGTGATTTTTTTCTTGAACTTTTAAACCTAGTGTTTGGGGCTAAGGGGGTAGCACGTATCCATTTTGATGGTTGTGGATGTTAATTTCAGTTAGCCTTTTTTGTTTTAATAGGTGTTTTGTTGTTCCCCCATAGCTTTAAGGGTAACCCCGTCTTTAACGATGTAAAATTAAAAACCTTTTAGCCCGACTAGGGGTTACCGATTGATAGAATTTTGGCAACCCGTAAAAACAACAGACTCACACTAATCTCCCCTCTAATCATTTGTTCAAGAGCTGATGTTGCCGACAGTGTCTCCCTGGTCTTCTGTTTACATTCATGTGCTGTAGTTGGCTTGTGCCATTGTACTTTGCCAACCCCATTACTTCACTGCGGGGCCCTTTTCCCCTTCCGAACGGTGACATCTGGCAGTGGAATATGAAAGCTGCAGCCAGTCAGTGGCTGCAGTGCTCACAAGCCAAACACCAGCGTGTTTATAAAAAAAAAACCCGGGAAAATTTGCCGCACCTTATTGCTAACTGGGTGACCAAGAGGTGAGTATATTATTTTTTTGGGAGCGCGGATCATATATTTTTTAAAAAAAAAGACCAAACCCCTTTTAAATTTAAAGGGGTCTTCCCAAAGGGACTAAATTTTTTGGGGGTCTGGTTTGAAGTCTATTTTTTTTTGGGGGGGGGGGCAGTTCTGGGGTTTAAATTTATGTAAAGGACTGGTTTGAATTATTTTTAGGGGTCCAAATTCTGAATTAATATTGGTGTCTGGTGTGTGATCTGTGTTAATTTGGCTTTCTAGCCTGGAGTTTGAATAATACACTCCCCAAACCTTTTGGATCTATATCTTCACTTATGATAAATGTCCCGTTTTAAGTTTTTTGGGTTATGTTGGCTTTGTAAAAAGGTACAAACTTTTGTCATGCCCCAAAGGAGAAAATACGTACACTTTTTCCGAGAGTGTAAAGTCTCATTAATATATGCATATTAGATGGCCCTCATGTGCTGTTTTGTAGAAGTCTCATTAATATCTCATCTTTGCACCCTGTTTGTGATATCCATCAGAATTCAATAAAAATGTATAATGAGAGATACCACAGTGTGGCCGCACCAGAACCATAGACTTCTATAAAGCAAACATAGTCCGAATTGCTCTGTAGTTTCCATATTGCTTATTTACAGTGTCGCCATTTGTTCACTCAGGATACACTTTTACCACAGCTGCACATAAACATTTTACAAACTGCGCAGTATCAGAAATACTGCCACTCTTGTCCCGAAAGTCAATAATCATCCCTTTTTCCAACTCTGATGAAACACCCATTTTACCTACAACAACAGTGGTTGATATGTGTGCAGACAGCCTATCGTACACCTACAATACCCACCAATTCAGGTCACAACACATGACTTCTTTCATGAGCTACAGGCTGCGGATATTGAAAGTAGGAAGTGGTTATAATATTGTGAATTGATTTAGTTCTTGTACATTAAGTTTTAAACTGATTATTCTTGGACTGGCCCAAAGGGAACCATGGGAAACCCATACTGGGCCCCTGGGCATGGTAAGCCCATGGGGTTGTGTTTCAGGTAGAAAAGCAGAGAAAGAGGAGCAGAAAGCAAGAGTCATGCGTAATATGTGCAGGCAGGTACAGTGATTCTAGCATGGGCCCCAAAGATCACCTCTACTGATGGGTCCCAAAAAACAACTCTACTAGTGGGCCTCAAGAATTAACCTTAACTGGTGAACCCTAAAAATCAACCTAAACTGGGAGCCCCAAGAAAAAAATTTACTTGTGGGCTTCAAGAATCAACACCACTAGTGGGCCTCAAGAATCAAGCTTAACTGGTGAGCCCCAAGAATCAACTTAAACCGGTGAGCACCAAGAAACAACTCCACTGGTGGACCCCAAAAATCCACCATACTGGTGGGCTCCAAGAAACAATTCCACTATTGGTCCTCAAGAATCAACTCCACTGATGAACACTAGGCACCCCAGCCCGACACTAATACTGATACTGTATGTGCACTTAAAACTTTTGATTTAGGGGATCGATCAAAATATTGGAGATTTGTTGTGGCTTGCTCCACATACCATGCATTTCTCCTGAATAAACATGGTGCACTAACTGACCAGCTTGGCTCTCTTCACTCTTCAAAAGTGCGGTGGCACTCTGATGTCATCAGGCTGCACGTGTAAAGATTGGTACATGCTCAGACCCTGGAGGCTCAGCAGTAAGTGAGCAGCAAGCAGTCTCAGGATGTTCACATGATGGTGCCAGTTGTCAGCTCTACAAAATAACACCTAGTGGTTTGCTGACCCTCCATACTTGAATGGTGTTAAAAACTGTGCCCCAAGAAGGACCAAAGAACTCCAGTTTCACACTGCTGGTGGTATCACCCCTGTACACGTTTTATTGGCTGGGCAGTTGTTATCGACCTTTGTGGTAGATAATCAGAGGGACATCTGATAATGAGGCATTCATAGGGACTGCAACGTTAGCTAGCACTTCAATTCATCACCAGAAATAGACCAAAATAACATGCCTTGTTATCACACTATAATAAAAGACTGAGTACAGTACATGCCATGAATATGGAAAGACTGGCACAGAATGTCCACCATATGTTAAATGTGTAGGACTGATCATTAATGTGTGCAATGGTCAGAGTCCAGCAGAATAAATAATGTAGCCTGGAATATAAAACCTACCATTACATGTATCTTGTGATCATCCACAGCTCAAAGTAAAGTTTTTCTTCTTTTTCATTTCACCCACTAGCCAAAGGACAGTATATCATCTGCTAACAGCATAGCCGAGCCGGGGGTTATAATATTACACTTGATAGGAATAATAATGTTTGTGGATTTCTGCTTGCTGAGTCAGATCCTGTTTTAGTTTTGTGTGAATTGATTTCCAAGGTTCCCAAGTGATTCTTCTTAGTGCCAAAGGCAAGACCCCATGTAATTCTGTGTGAGAGGCATTGTGCTATGTACTGCTTGCAGTTTTATGTATGGAATATAAAAACCATGTCAAGCGATCTTGAAGAATTTTTGAACAAAAAGCCTGGAAATTTTACAGTGAGTTAAATGTCTATGTGATATTCTTTCTGACATTGGACTGTAATCATAAACAGTACAGTTTTTTAGGATGTGTTCAATTGGGCAGTTTCCCAGAATCCCTTATTTCCCTGGCAGTCCCCAGAAACCAAAAAGTGAAGAATGTAACATTTCACTGCCCTGGATCGCCATGGATATTACAATTACCATTCAGTGACCTACATCACTAGAGTCTTTACAAATAACCCATTTATAAAAGGGATACCCCAAAATGACACACATTGCAGTAGAACAAGTTTCTTATAGAGAGGTCTTTACACCAGAGTCAGAGATCTCAATCAACCTAAACGGATGAGCCCCAAGAAAAAAATTCACTGGTGGGCTCCAAGAATCAACACCACTAGTGATTAATTTATATAAATATATAAATGGTCCCTACAAAAAGTATGGGGAGAAATTTTTTCAAGTGAAGCCCCCTCAAAAGACAAGGGGATATTCCCTTCGGCTAGAGAAAAAAGGATTCAATCTCCAGAAGAGAAGGGCGTTCTTCACTGTAAGAACTGTAAATCTGTGCAATAGCCTGCCTGAGGAGCTGGTCACAGCAGGAACTGTAGAGAGTTTCAAGAAAGGCTTAGATAAGTACCTAAAACTAAAGAATATTAATGCATACGTAGCTATGTAAAATTCTGGGTCCTGGCTGGTGGCGGCTCTGGGGTCAGAGCTGGGGTCTCCACTGGAGCAGATTGGTTCTTGCCTTGGGGGTTTCAGGGCATTAACCAGTGGAGAGGCTGGGCTTAAAGTCCTTGTCTCTCTCCCATTACCCACATTTTCCCCACCCTTGGTTGAACTGGATGGGCACGTGTCTTTTTTCAACCGTACTAACTATGTAACTATGTAAATGAGCTTCCATCAAGTCAGCTTTGTGGCTTTTACTAATGTGCTACTATGAAAGAGGCTGCCCTCTATCTCAGCCTACTTTACCTTTACACTCAATACAGGAATGCGCCAGCCTCCTTGGGATAGAACACTGTGAGTGATAATGTCCACTATGCAACTAGCTTTCATAGATCCCGACTTACTATGGCTGCAGACATACAACATGCATGCCACATATTACTCTGCGCAAAGCAAGGAGAATGGCACCAAGTCCATAGTAATGGGGTATATCTCTTTAAAGGACCATTCCACATTAACTTTATTAAGTATATAACAGTAAAATTGAAAAGGAAAGTGCTTAAGGTTGAGTAATATAATAGTAGCTATAGTGAGCTACTGCACTGCTCCTTACTTTGGTCTTCCTTTACTTAGTATGTCCTCTGGTTGGACGCGTCCTACAGGTACCCCACTGTGACTTGAACCCTATGTCAGCAGCTTTGGATTGGCCTGTTTTGATGCCAGTCTCCTTCTCCTGAAAACTGGAAGCCAGAAAACTCCTGGAAATCATCACTGGCCCACGGAACATCAGCAAAAAGGGAGAAGGCAGGTATATACCCCAACAAAACCATGAATAAAAACAACCACAAAGGAAAAGCACCATACAATACTGTGAGGAGGATAATGCCTGCCAATTACATGTGCGGTTTTCCCCTTCAGCTCACCACGAATTTTCACAGCAGTCTTGGAATCAAAATTGGACTTTCACTCAATTTGAGAGGGTTTCCTTTTCCTTCGAGTCATTTTTTCTGCTTCAATAAATGGATTGCATCTCAGGCGAGAAACATCAGAGACAAACAACCTGCATCCATTGCTGGAAAAACAAAAGCTGTAGGTGGCAGCATTATGACCTGGGTAATGTAGAAGGCACGCTCTACTAATATGTTTATAAGTCCATTCTTGCAGATCACGTACGCCCATACATGTTGTCTTTTCTTTGGTACATGGGATCTTCCAGCAAGACAATGAGACATGTAATACAGCTTGAAATGTCTAACCTTTGTTGGAAGAGCATGAACAAAACTACCAAATACTACCCTACTCTTCTTAAACCCAACTGAGCATTTATGAGACCACCTTGATTATTGTGTTCGTCCTGTGGAATGCACTGCAGTCCGCATTGCTCCAAATACCGGTGACAACCTATCAGGACCTAGTTGAGCCCATTTTAGCCCATCTAGCTACTGTTCATGCTGCACACAGAGGTTACTTTATAATATATTAACTGGTGGCTATAATAATGGGACTCAACTGTGTATATTGATTTGAGGCCCTAAGAGTGAGAGGTGACATTGCAGTTTCTTTAAACTGTAGACCCTATGTTGGGTTCCTGAGTGGGATCCCCATCTATAATGTCCCAATACTTTAATAGTCAATATATATAATGGCTGACCTGAGTGCACAACATTTATTGGATTCCTTTGAGCCTGATTATGTTCTGATGAAAGAGGAGCTGACATTGAGGTCTGTGTTCAGCATGTTACACTGACACTATATAAAAAAGGCTAAAATATTATAAGGCAGCCTTGCCTACTTTGTGCCAGACAGCATGTTCTTTACCCTCTGGCCCATTAATAAAACCAGTAAACTGACTGGCAATGCATTAAGTGGAAATAAGACTGTGTAATACCAGACAAATATTAACTTAATTCAATTTCTGCTGTCAGATTCACTGAACGTCTAATTCCAGCTTAATACTTCATGTACTTTTGCCTACACAAAACTGACTTTTACTGTTACTAGGCACAGGCACAAATACAGAGACAACACAGTGTTCTTTTTCATTTGGAACTACATATCCTAGCATGTCCTGGCAGCTAGGTAATGCTGAGATTTGTAGTCCCACCCTTGTGTAATACCTTGGCCACAGCTTTGTCACATTGTGACTAGCTGGAATGAAATAAGTAGCTGTTTCTGGCATCTGAATGCTGCTATCCCCATGATATATAATCCACAGTGCTATAACATACACTGACACTGTGTAAAAATCCTTCTTTTCAATGGGTCCACAAGAAATAGAAATTCTTCCTGTTGATGGCAGCTGAGTAAATAATTGCTTTTTGTTATTTACTTTTTGCCCATGAGTTTGGCCGACTATTCATAGCACCAGCACTATTCTGTCAATTGTATAAGATTATGTTTTCTTTACTATGCTTTGCATATACCGGAAAGCTTCATGAATGTAGGTTCCAAATAACCAGAAGGAGAAAAATGCAAGTAAATAGTACACCAAGGGGCATAACAGATCATACGATGGTGGGTTTTATTTCTTTACACAAGAGCTTAAAGGGGTTGTCCAAGTCTTAAAAAAATAATATTACGCTCTTGAGGCTGAATAAAAAAAAATCCTATACTCCTTTTCCACAGTCCTCGATTTCAATGAGGTGTTTCTCTGGTCTTCTGTTTACAATCTGCTATTTCCAAATGGGCATGTCACCGCTGCAGACATCACAAGCCTCTAATAACATCAACGTTCAGAGTCTTTCACTCCTGAATGGTGATGTAGTTGACTGGCCTTCTGCATTTGGACCTTGTCCATCCCTGCTCACTGTGTCAAGAATACAGAGTCGGATGGTGGTGCACTCCTCAGTGATTATTGGGTGTTTAGTGGATGGATCTAAGTCCCTGAATCAATAGTGAATTGAAAACCACAGCACTGCTCTCTCTACAGTTACTGATGGCGTCAGACTACTTAACGCTCCTCTTCCACATATGGACTGAGGAAGGCACAGTCCATACCAAAACATTTGTTCTTTTAGTCTTACTCTTGTGTTGCATACTTCATGATGACTACTAAAATTGTATTCTACTACTGTCTAATACATTCTGCTTTCTGTGTCTAAACTCATGCAGGCCACATAAAATAACGTGGCGAGCCTTGCGTTTGATACAAGTATCCTACAATGAACAACACCTTACAAAGTCCAAGGTCTGTCTGACTATGGCACTTACACTAGACTGTGGACTCAATGACTGCAATACCCTATCAAGAGTATGAAGGGTTGCACCATCCATGGGGCCAGTTGAATCTCAAGTTGAGTTCTACCTGAACATGCCTGCTAACCAATGGATCCAGCAGGATAGTCTTAGATTTCAGGGGCTATCCTGCTGTGCCTGGCAGCTTGCTATACTTCTAAGAAATCCAGGGTATGTGCCCTGGATCGACGCAGTTTTTTAACTTCATGCCTATGCTTAGGGTGACTTAGGATTCTTGTAGGCCACATGATTCTTTAGGTCTGTGGTCTTCAGGAGGTTAGAAGCTGCTAAGGAACATTTCATCACATTTAATTATGACATTCCTTGCACCAAACAAGAGCTAGAGGAGCCATCTGGGTCTGAAGTCTGGGAAAAAATTGTGTCTGTGTTGTATGAGCATGTGTCAATCTCTGCATATGTATATATGTGTCTGTGTTCTATTTGTGTGTCTGTGAGTTGTTTGTAAATAGGTCTGTGTGTATGTTTGCATGCCTATGTTGAGTGTGTGCATGTCTGTGAGTTGTTTATATGTGTCTGTGTTGTATGTGTGTGTGTGTGTGATTGTGAGTTATTTATGTGTGGGACATACATAAACATCTGAATATCATCAAGAAAAAGATATTCAGTTGTATACCACGACATAGCTATAGCTTTTAACCCCTTAACGACCGTCCACTGACTTTTACCGTTGGCTGGTGCAGGTCCTTCATCTGCAGCGACGTCTTTTGATGTCGCTGAAGACATCGGGGTTTGCGGTTCCTGGCGTCTCAGCAGCGCTGAGAACAAGGCTGTATTACACAATCCTGTTCCCAATGCAAATCCTGCAAGTACCGGGGAGTGGCCCCAGGGCTGTCTGTGTAAGAAACCAGCGATTAGTGCAGACTGGGTGCTGCCCTGATCGCTGCCTGTGTCAGACTGACACAGATTATAATGTATTAGCATATATAAATATGCTAATACATTACTAAGTGTAAAAAAAAAAAGTCAAACAGTTATCCCTTCATGGGATTTAAAAAACAAAATAAACATAAAAAAGTGTAGAAAAAATAAATAAAATAAATAATAAAAAATAGATAAATATTTAATACAAAAATGATTGTGCATATATTACCCACACAAAAAAAAACCTACACATATTAGGTATCCACGTGCTGTAATAACCTGTAAAATTAATCTAACAAATTATTAAGTGTGAAATGTGAATGGTGTAAAATATTTTTTTTTAAAAAATACAAAAATAAATAAAAAAAAATTTTGCAATAATTTAAAAGTGAACTTAAACTATTCCCTCAAAAAGTACAACTTGTCCCAAATAAAACGAGGCCTCAAACAACTGCATCATTGAAAAAATAAAAAAGTTACAACTGTTGAAACGCAAGAAGGCAAAAACTAAAAACGTGCTGGTCATTAACTAATTTTCAGGCGTTTGGCTTAAGGTTAATAACCCAGTGAAGTCTCCTTGTCTGTTTTGTAGCAGTGTATGGTCTTATTCTATGTATTTGGCATTGCATAGTTCCACTTCTCTAGTCCTGTGTGTTGGGTATCTAATTTTATTTTGTATATATGGGCACATTGCCAACTTATTTTTAAATGTATAGACAGTCCACCCAAAATCGAGGTAGGTTGGGAGACCTAGATTGGGGTCCTAGTAGTTAGACATTCATGACATAGCTGTAGAAAATTTGCTGGACTACCTCTATTGCATCATCTCTTATGACCATAGGCACTTTAGTAAGTTTGAAGGAAAGGCTTCTGACAGTGTACCACTGCCTAAGCAACTGTACCACCATCTTTTCCACTAAACTTAGGCTAGAAGACACTTAGATAACTAAATGTACACTCTAAG
Organism: Phyllomedusa bahiana; assembly: GCA_025379985.1. NCBI lineage: Eukaryota > Metazoa > Chordata > Amphibia > Anura > Hylidae > Phyllomedusa > Phyllomedusa bahiana. Next base: position 65,269 of record JAODAL010006867.1, on the reverse strand, counting down.
CAAAATTGGAGGGTGTTACAGTTAGAGGAGTCATGACTTAGCACAGGTCATACTCTGTTGTTGCAGGCTCTGCACTAGATAAAACAGTGTGTTAATTTTGCCTCGAGTGTTCCTTTAAAAAACAAATCTCTTAAACTTTAGAGAAGCATTGATGGGCGAAGCCACTGCAGACCTCAGCTTAAATGAAGCTTTATGACCCAGGTAATAAAAAATTTCCAATTTGATTGGTCAACTAAAGGTCAGAGTTTCAGTCACCGATTTCCTTCAGTGACAGTACATTGAAAACTGACAGATCATTTATATATCTATATAATAAAATCATCTGAAAAAAACCCATAATGAACATTCTGCTGCTGCGGTGACCACTGCTGATTGTGCTTTCTAAGCAGCTGCAGCTTATTTAAGACGATTCAGATTCAAGCAGATGGCTAACAACAGCTGGCTGCCATGCTCTTGTCCAATTCCTCTATAAAAGAATCATTTGAGAAAATAAAAAGAGCTTCTTACAAGTTTTCTGTAAAAGAGAAGAGATTTTGGAGGTCACTGTAGACTAAGGTGTCAGCTTTATCTCCTGATGCTTCTACACTTTACTGGTGGTGCTATAAATGAAATGATCGTGGAAGGGGTACTAAAATCAACTAAAATCAACTGAGTCTGTATGCTAATGGTTTAGAGAAGATGTCATAGTACAGTGTAAGGGGATGTTCACACAGCGTTTTAAATAAGTTTTTTGGATCAAAAAAAGTATTTAAAAGCACTGCTTAAAACGCATCCAACACGCACCCAAAATGTGCTGCGTTTGGATGCGCTTTTGCTGCAGCAGAAACGCACCCTATAGTTTTAAACAGGGCCGTTCCTAGGCTAAACTGCACTCAGGGCGAGGTGAAGAAATTTCGCCCCCTCCCCCCAACGTAATGCGATACAGTGCATCACCATCAACCAAATCTAAAATATACAAAAAGCTTTAACACAATGTGATACGTATAAAACTACTAAATAATAGTCATACAGTTACCAAATAACACTGCTACACAAAACCAGAATCCCAGACTAATAGTACCAATGTCCTACTAAGACCACATATCACCAGCACACAGTGACTGAATAATACCACAACACCATGACCACATATCACCAGCACATGGTGACCGAATAATACTGCTACACCATGACCACATATCATCACTACATAGTGACTGACTACCACAACACCATGACCATATATCACCACATAGCGACTGAAAAATACAACATACCATTACTGAATACAAACCATTATACTACAACTAATTTTACTCTCATACAGTAGATACCAATTGTACACAGGCTCTGCAGACATATAATACAGTAAAGTTACATCCAGGCACTTACCAGAAACGTCTCTGAAGAGTTGTTCTCTTTCTCTTCTCCATCTGTCCCAGACGCTATGACGTCTTCTCCCGGCCTTGACTCTTCGCTGTAAAATTTACAAAACAAACATCTTAGACTCCTCACTTTACCATCACTTCTCTACCAATTATTATCGCTAAACAAACTCCCCATCTATAGCACCTCATATGGTAGCCATGTAATATGCCCCCTGTAGCCAGACAATAGCCTCTGTAGCCAGACAATAGCCCCTGTAGCCAGACAGTAGGCCCCTATACCCAGGTAGTAGCCCCCTATAGCCAGGTAGTAGTCCCTTATAGCCAGGTAGATGCCCCTGTAGCCAGTAGACATCCCCTTGTAGCCAGCAGATGTCCCTGTAGCCAGTAGATGCCCCCTGTAGCCATTAGATGTCCCCTGTAGCCAGTAGATGCCCCCCTGTAGCCAGCAGATGCCCCCCTGTAGCCAGTAGATGCCCCCTGTAGCCAGTAGATACCCTCCTGTAGCCAGTAGATGCCCCCTGTAGCCAGTAGATGCCCCCTGTAGCCAAAACATGCCCCCATGTAGCCAGCAGATGCCCCGCTGTAGCCAGTAGATGCCCCCCTGTAGCCAGTAGATGCCCCCCTGTAGCCAGTAGATGCCCCCTTGTAGCTAGTAGATGCCCCCCTTGTAGCCAGTAGATGTCCCTCTATAGCCAGTAGATGCTCCCTGTAGCCAGTAGATGCCCCCTTGTAGTCAGCAGATGCCCCTGTAGCCAGTAGATGCCCCCCTGTAGCTAATTAGAAAAAAAAAACGACTCACCTCGGTCCGTGCGTCCATCTCTGGGAGCTGCTGAGCGGTGTAAGCGGCGTGACGTCACCCCACCGCTTACCCTGTCACACAGCTCCCAGGGATCTCCTCAGTGGCAGAGGCTGCTGACCCAGGACATCCCAGCGTCGCAGGGGGCGCGGTGAAAGCCGTGCGTCCCCTGCGACGCTCTGTATGTATCGGCGCTCAAGGCATACAGGGGAAGAGGCAGGAGGGTAACGATCCCTCCTGTCTCCTCCCTGTAGCAGCCGCCGTACAGCGAGTTTGCAGCTGCTGACTGACTGACTGTGCGGCCGTGCAGTCAGGGGCTGATCTCCGGGCGGACAAGGCGGGCGGCGCCCCCCTCAGGTGAGTGAACCCTCGGCGCTCGCCTTGCCCGCCCCAAGGAACGGCCCTGGTTTTAAATAGGGTGTCTGCTGTGTCAAACGGATCAAGAATTGACATGTCAATTCTTTAAATGGATCTGAAAGACACATCAAAGAGACGCAAGTAAACACGCATTAGCAATCACTCGTCTGAACACTGATGCGTGTTTTATATTGAAAGCAATGTAAAAACACACTGCACTTTGTTAGATACGTATTTGGGTCCAAAACACATATCCAAACACGCATCTAAGAAACGCCGTGTGAACATCCCCTAAGGCTGATCTGTGGAGCGTTTCAAATAAAATGCCACAATTTGAATTTTATAGGTGCACCTTGTTCATGGCTTGTCCCCCATCATACACAAAACTTAGGATAAGTTCTCCAGTTCTTGTATAGAATTGCATGTCTCAGAACATTCCCATCCATGTATTAAGCAATTTTCAAGAGAGTTTAAAAGAGACAGTCTCAGGCCTCAGACAGTCACATAGGGCAACATGTATGATTTTTGGCACCCAGGCTCTATTTTTTTTGCGTGCATTTGTAGTATAGAATATGTCTAAATCTATGGACCTGTTCTACTGTGGGTCATAGATTTAGCACTTTCTAGCTACAAAGCAACACTTCTGGCTCAGGTAAACCATTTTTAAAGTGCTCTACTTGTTCCAGCAGTAATGCGCCTGGATTTGACGTTCAAAACTCCTAAATGTGTAGATCCATACAGTTGTAGTGCGACATGCCTCCAGCATGCCCCCTGATCTCAGGACATTACAAAGTGCCGCGGGTGCTTTCTAATGTGCCTGATATTGGAATGCGCCTGATTAAAAATATAACAGACGAGGTTCTCGGGCTGAAAAGATGCCGGACTTCTGGCGCAACCCAGTACGTACATGTTGCCCCTAATGTCTGTATATTAACATGGGGACCACTTCTGGTGTTGGTTAAATACTACCACACCCAAGACACCTGAGATCGAAGGGCTTGGTGTTTGTTTGCCCCCGTCTCCTTTCTAGTTTTTTAAGCCCATTTCTTCTCACTCTCTTGTTTTTTGTTTTTATAGTGCATTTGGAACTTTTTACTAAAATGAAAATAGAAAACATAACAAATAACTACATACAAGTGTAATTTCATACTATACACAAATATACATAAACTCTGGTCCAGCCACAATCACACTACTACCACACCTCTACCAGCACTAAACCAAACTATATACATTATATACACTGTCATATCTTACTTACAATATACTTATAGATACATCATTGGTCCTCGGCCCCAACACAAAATTATACATACAGACAACTCAAAACAAAGTTTTTTTATTTTTTCTGGTGACTTGAAAAGATCTCAGATCCTCAAGTCACAGTGGAGCAGCAAGGATCAGCAAAAGAAAATAGATGTAAAATAAGTGTGTGTTCGTGTGTGTTATGTTATTTTTAATACTGGCCCTTACTCTGTATATATGAAAATTGCACAGCACCACTTCTGTGCCCTTTATATTGGGTACAATTCTTAGTACCAGGTCTCATTCTGTAATTATATATTATATATATATATATATATAATATATAATATAATATATATATATACACACAGAATGCTGGGCACAGAACTACTTCTCTTGTCCTGCATTGTGGTGGTAATTTTCTGTATTTGCTTTTAGTCTGTGTATATGGACACTACATAGTACCACTTCTTCTGTTCTGTTGCAACTGAATCACGTTTGTTATTAGTCTTATATATGGGATATTAACAGTACACTTCACTGCTGAATGTGGATAATTCATAGTACAGTTCTTTTTCTGTATTATAATATATTATATATATATATATATTATATATATAATATATATATAAATAAACACATAGGGGACTCATGTATGAAAACTGTCTACGTCTAAAACTTTCCTTGTTGCCCATAGCAGCCAATCAGAGCTCCATTTTCATTTTTTCAGAGCACTATATGAAATGAAACGGGAGCTCTGATTGATTGCTATGGGCCTACACCTAGACAGTTTTCATACAGGAGGCCTTTAGTGTAATTCTTAGTAGCTGCTCTTGTTCTCCATATGTGGACCCTGCACAGTACTTCTTCTCTAGTCCTAAATAATAGATAGAATTCTCAGCATCTATTCTTGTTTCATGTATGTAGACATTGCACAGTAGGGCTGTCAACCACCTGCACATTTAAAGAAAGTCCACACAAAAACTGTGTTTTTTACTGCCCTCCTTAGGTTGACATGTATGATTTATGGTGCTTAGATGCCAATTTTTCTGCGCATAAGAATAGTGTAGAATGCGCTTGAATTTATGAACCCGGTCTACTGCGGGTCATAAATCAGGTTCATTCTAGCGCAGAAACAACAATTCTTGCTCAGGTAATCCACTTTTAAAGTGGTTTACCGGTTCCAGCAGTAATGCACCTGGATTTGCCGTACTGAAGCTATAAATCTAAAGCTTCGTACGGTTCTAGTGCGCCCCGCCTTCTGCACGCCACCTGAAATCAGACACATTACACTATTCTCATTCGCAGGAAAATTGGCATCTAAGCGCCAAAAATCATACATGTCGCCCTTGGTGTCTAGAAGAAAGAACCCTGCAGTGTGCATGTGCCTATATATTACATGTGCTGAGTGCTAGGTCTTTCTTGCCACCAGAGGTTTGATGTAAAAATCTGAGTAAAAAGGAACGTCCTGATATATTCCTGCTTTCTTTGCACCATTGCTTTTGTCATTCCTCAAATTTTCCCATCACATCATGAAAGTGAAGAAAGCATTGGCCAACCCGGGAGAATCAATGTTTGAGCACTGTTTTGTCAGGTTATGTAACAGGTGACAGTTGTGGTTTTTTCAGATGCTGCTGCTAAATTCTTTTTTTAACTACTAGACCTCCCCTTTTTGAAGTATTTTTCATTGAATGGCATTGAGACAGTGACATAGAGGCATAGTGGTGTGGTCCATATAATTGTGTGAATATCCATAAAATAATGAGATAGACAACCCTATGCTAGACTGGGTCTCTAGATGTATTGAGGTCTGTATTTACTTTGGAATCTGCATTTATTTTTGGCTCAGGGGTTTGTATTTATTTTGTGTAAGTCTGTATTTAATTAGTAGACTATACTAATATTGCAGTCTTGGGTTTATCTGGGGCAAAATCTGAATGTGTTATAGTGTGTTTATGGCGCCTTGATAAAGCCCTAACACGAAGTGTGTGTCGGGACTTCTCTTCTTGTGGCGGTCACCATATTGGGGTAACTACTACCATGACATCCAACAGTCACTTCAAGTCACTTAAATTCTTGTCTATTTACAGTTTGTTTTTGTTGTAATTTTTTAAGTTTTACACTAATGCTATTAACCTAGTTGTTGTATGCCATTTATTCACTGCACTTTGCACTTTATTTATATCATGCATGCTATAAACACTTTGGGCCAAAAATTGGCTTTGATGCGGCAGTTTTTAGGCGCATTTAATCAGTGTAATGTGCACCTAAAAGCAGGATCCTCTCAAGAATCTGGCATCTGGTATACCTGGCATAGTAAACTTAATGCTCCTAAAAAGGCGCATTGCATAATTCAGGCATAGCATATCATTGATAGTGTATGTAATGTGCCTATTGAGGTGCATTGTGTAACGGAGGCACATAGCGTATCATTACTAGTGTAATGCGCATCAATAGGTGCATTGCGTTATGGAGGTGCACAGTGTATCATTGCTACTATACTACACTACAGTATACTATACTTTTTAGGCGCATTACAATGTGTCATGCCCGACACATAATGTGCCTAGTTTTGGTATATTACAGTTCATTTACATTGAGAATATGGCGTGAAGAGTATTTTTGCCACAAAATAGACCAAAAAAAACCAGCGCTTGCGTATTGGGACATGTCACCCTTTATATATATATTTACGTTTCTAACCAGTCATTTATACTCTTTATGTATGGCTCTCTGATACATGCTTACTATGCTTCATGTTTTCTGATGAATTTATTGTCTATGCATTTCATTATTATTACTATCGTGTTAACGCATTATTTATCAGATTTGAGCTTTTTTATATGCCCCCTCTATTCTAACCACCATTGCTCTCCTTTGAAGCATTTTGTGTTATCTTTTATGTGTCTTTTTTATCAATGAATTAATAGCATTTTACTGAAATAATTGTATATCAGTGCTGAATAGCTTGTTTGTTTTGTTTACATGTCTATTGAAGTAATATTAAATAGTGCGAATATAAATTTATTAAGTTGTTTGTTAAGCTTTGCCATGGATTCTTCTGTGAATCTTAGCACAACTTTTACCTACTCTATTGCAGAAAGTAAAATTTGAGGCCAGGTCTCCTGCAAAATTCTGTAGTGAAGGGCATCTTTTCCCGGAGCATGTGGAAAGAATTTACTTTAATCTTTTTCACTTGTGTAGAATGAGTTTCTGACATCTAAAATTTCCCAATGGCAATTTGCAACTTTGGGGAGCTTAGCGGGACATATTACTCTTGAGCTCAGGCAGCAACAAAACTAGTGAACCCTGCATAGTTTATGTGGATTTAATAAAGAGGAATCTATTACTCAGGATTAGAGATGAGCGAATTTGTCAAAAATTAGATTCGGCCGATTCGCAAAATTTTTCCCAAATACTTGTTTTGTTCCAAATTTATTTGCGACGAATCGTGTTAAAAAACAGCTATTTCCTGGCTGCAGAGAGCCTGTATGATGTTGTAGAGAAAATTTATTGACCCAACGACAGCAACGTTTTGGCTCTGAACAGAGCCTTTTTCAAGCTTGAAAAAGGCTCTGTTCAGAGCCGAAACGTTGCTGTTGTTGGGTCAATAAATTTTCTCTATTTTTTTTAAAGTGCTCTCTACCATATTTTTTTAGTTTCATATTGGCCGTGATCTTGGTCATTGTTGGCGTGCACTCTCCTCCTTGATATCGATATATGCTGCTGTAATTTTGCTTAATTGTATGGTGTTATAGAACATTGTGCCATGCTCAAATATGCATAGGGAGCGGGGTTTGGTATTGAAACAATAAGTGAAAAAAGTAACTCTTTGGCACAGAGAGCAATATCTCAAAATGAACGCTGGTTCATGAACATGTACACACATATAACACACACACACTGTGTAGTTGAAAGGTATTTCACCCCAGTAAATATAAAATCAGAAGTATTTGGCACAGAGTGCAATCTAGTGCTGCTGCAGAGAGATCCGTATATATAAGAGACACAGTGGCAAGAATAAACATTTTCCTTAAATTCGAAACGAATTCCACTTCGTCAGATTCAATTCACTCATTCTTACTCAGGATCCTAATCTCTTGGTCAGAGTAGAGAGCTTTTACAAAGAGCATCTCTTGCTCTGGAAGACCTGTTCTCCATTACACAAATTATCGATTTGAATGGACTGAATGATTGATTTCCCATGTGGTGGCAGCATGGGGAAATTGAACACTTACCCCCAAGTTTCCCCAAATATTATGGCGGATTTTTGGCAAAACATAAGGAAGACATTGTGTAATACATTTATTATGATGGGAATCTTCTCTCAAGAAGATAAATAAGAAAACTTTCTCATTCATATAAGAGCACATATTATAGCAGCATATTATAGCAGGAAGATTCATGTGGATTTAATTTCAGCACCATGGACAGGAACTGAGCAGAAAATCATTAAAGGGAACCTGTCAGGTGGTTTAAGCGATCCTATCTGAGAGAAGGATAAGATAAAGGAAAGAAGGCTGTCGCTCTGTGAAGGCTTACAAGATTTAAAGCAGGATTTCTAAGTGAAAAGGAGATAAAATACTAACCTGACTATTTAAGAGTCAGTGAGAGTCCTGCTTGCCCCTCCCACATTCGGTGATTGACAGTTTTCCCTGCATTAGTGTTTGTACAGAGCAAGCTGTCAATCATGATATGTGGATAGGGTTAGTAGTTTAATTTTCGGTTTGATTTTTTCTCTGCTTTTTACTCAGAAATCCTGCTTCAATCATGTAAATCGATATACAGCTCAGCTTCTCTATCACAACCTGCTGTTAGACAGGGGAGCATAAACCACCTGTCAGGTTCCCTTTAAACCACACAGTTTAGACAAAGGTCCCTTCAGCCAATACATGAGATGCAATTGTTAACTTTTTTCTGAAAGACAAGGCACAGAACAGCTTAGGTTTCATTTAAAGGAATACTTCAGGCAAAACTACTATAATATATTATGGAGGACCTGACCAAGGCACAGTGTTAGTTTTGTCTCGAGTGTTCCTTAAATTTTTTGACATTTGCTATCCAAATAGATATTACTCTGGTCCGATAAGACTTCATAGCCATACGTGCCCCCCAAGACAGTGCCTGTAAGTATTCAGTCATTATAGACAGTTGTTCAAGGCACTATAGCCATCATAGCATCCTGGGAGTTGTAGTTTTACAACAGCTGAGGAGCCGCAAGGCTAGAACATGAATGAGTCTTGACTTTGTTAATGGCAGCTCATTTAATTTTAGGAAGGAGATGGGGGTGGTGATTCCCTAACACATTTTGGTCCTTGTGCACGAAGTCTGGAGGAGAAAGAAGATATTTAACAATCCTTGTGCAACATTGGGATCGTTAGCTCGTGCCTGAGTGAGCTATTGTGTACAGTACATAAAGAACACAGATTCTCCCAGGGATTATCCAATTATCTGCTAGCACATTTGAATGGAGATGATTTTACAAACAAAACTACAAGCCCACTTGAAGTAAGGGATATTGGCTGGAAAATTGGAGCAAGTCTATTGCAAGAAGCTTTTGAGGAATCGAAAGAACATTTCCAGCAAAATTAAGCATTTTCATTTTAGTCACTTTACAGATTCTCACCTGTTCTCATGAAACCAGTCTATGTGGTCCTTTGTTCTCTCAGTTTACATTCCTGCACAACCAACAACTGCTTAGTATATGATCGATCCCTTCCTTCCTGAAACAAAAGTAAAAATAATGAAACAAAAAGTAAAAGTACTGTGTACCCCACTTACATTGACTTATGGTTTGCTCTATACACACACTGATACAAGAAAAGCTGTCAGTCACTGTATTTTGGCGGGGTGAGCAGGATTTCAACTTAGGTGTCCTATTAGTATTTTCTCTGCATTTTAAATATAAATCCTGCTCCTAATCATGTAAACCTACACAGAGCTCAGCTTCTCTCCCTTAATTACATTCTACACTCAAACAGGGCAGCATTAACCACCTGACAGGTTCTCTTTAAAAAAGTCCAAATATGGAAAAAAAAACACAAATTCATGTTGTCATATAGTAGGAACAGTACATGAATACAGTCCTTTGTGAACAGCTGAGCAGACTGTGAGACGTTATCAGAGAAGTTCCCTTGGGACTTGGGCTCTTAGTAGAATGTAGCCGCCATCAAATTTAATCATGGCATGGTCCTCCAGGTTGACAATCTCAAGTAGATGTCAGTGTGGTCCTGGGGTATTCTTTATATTTTCCAATTAGGGGAAAAGTGTGGTTCTTTTGATGGACACAAATAGCATCAATACGGTCACATCACTATGTTTTTCGCTCCAACCATGGACCTCTGTCAATTGTATGCTGTCAAGAAAAATATGGTGGTATAAAACGAGTAGATGTGAGGACTTGGGATCTGTCATTTCTAAGCGGTCCGGCTAACATAAATATTTTCTTACAATACTATCACATCTCTTATTGTAAGGACTTCGAAACGTGAGATCTTTTTTCATTGTTTTCAAATAATTATTATTAAACTATTATTAATCCTGCCTCAGTGTGCCATGTGTATTCATTTTACAAATATTTGAAAGAAGATACTGTTTTAAAATGTGCTTAACTGTTTAGGGATAATCCAATATAGCAATTAAAAACAATTTGCTTGTAAAAGTTTATACATCCTTTAAAGGGGTTGTCTCACTACAAGGATTGCTTTTTATGTTAAAGATCTTGCAAAAACAAGTCAATTTGCAATATGTGTCCATTAGCAGTGTCCTACCTATTTCTAGATATCCCCTCTTGTATGGTCTGCATCAGCTCCTCAGACTGCTATAGCTACAGACCTGGTGTCCTCAGCAGCTCATCACTGCAGGCCAGTAGAGGCCAGTAAACACGCCCCAGAATTAAAAAAATGAATCGAGAAAACAGGACTGAGGTAAGATGAATTAATGTAGTGAGACAACTCCTTTAAAACCACACACCTTATATCATACATAGATTATTGCAATTAGAGGGGTAGGCAATCACTAAGCACCAAGTTTTATTTTATTTTATTTGCAGCTGCACAAATTAAGTAGCAAAATGTGCACACAGGACATCATTCTCTGTATTACTAATAAATATTCTCAGAGACCATTAAAGGTTTATTCCACTCAAAGCCACTAAGAGGAGCTGTGGTATAAATAGTTAAACTAATCCTGGGCAAAGATGAATGCAGCATAAAACCCCGCTAAAATTGTTAAAAATGGAATTAGAAAAAGCATCCGAAAAAAAAATATATACATGAAGCAAAACTCTTAACCCTCTGTAAAATCTATAAAAAGCATATTTAGGCCTTAATCTGTGGCTATGCACAAAATTGTGTACTAAAACTCCCAGCGGGCCTTTCCAGAGACTGATGCATACCCATAGACTGATTAAAGGGGATGTGTGATAAAAAAGGATATGACTGTTATCTCTCCTAAACTGCCCTACTGATGTCTACAGTATAGGTTGGTTATGGTATAGCATCTCAGGCTCATTAGAGGGGTTGTCTCACTACAAGGATTGCTTTTTATATCAAAGAGCTTGCAAAAAAAGTCACTTTGCAATATGTGTTCATTACCAGTGTCCAACCTATTCCTAGATATCCCCTCTTGTAATGGGCTGCATCAGCTTCTCAGGTCACTATAGCTACAGACCTGTTTGATCTCTCCTGATAGGCTGCCAGAGCTGGTCGCTAGAGCTACAGACCTGGTGCCCTCAGCAGCTCATCCCTGCAGGTCAGTAGTAACGAGTAAAGCCAGTAAGCATGCCCCTGAATTCAAAAATGAAACTGAAAAAAACAGGACTATGGTAAGATGAATCAATGTAGTGAGACGACCCCTTTAAAGTGAAAAAGGTTGACCTCCCCCAGACAGTGATGAGAGTGGCACTGCTATAAGAATGCATTAGTAATGTATTTCATGCAAACAGTCTCAGAAACCAAGACTTGTTATGGGTCAGTTTTTCCATGTGTGATAAATACAGCAATCAACAAACAACCTATTGGTGTGTGGTAACGACTGGGTTAATATTACATTGGTCGCACAATCTACCATGTTAGTAAGAAGGGAAGTAGCACAGCAGGCAGAGTATGACAGCTGTGCGGGCATTTCCGTAATGTGGCTTTTGAAGGCATACCTTTCAGAGGGAAGGAAAAATTATATTAATTTGCTGTAAGCCATGAAGAGATTAGACAATATTTTTTTTGCTTTCTGAAAGATGTCTGTTTCTGTGGAAGTAATGATTGGAGCATTGCTAAATCAGGGAGGTTATCCCTAGAAATTAAGTGGCAGTACACAGCTATCAATCTGGCTAGGAACTGGCTATGTACACCGTCTTGTACACCTTACAAGAAGTTGGTCATTTGCACACTTTGCAGAAAAAAGTCTAAAATCTGAAGCTCCATGATGATGGTTATTGGATGTAGGTGTGGGAGCTACAAAATTTTCTTTTTTATTTTCTTCACAGGTATGTCCTTTGGCGGTACTATAAGTGCCAGCAACTTTTCTTCACTACTGTTATATTTCATTGTCCTGTCCTATGTGTTTGGTATGTGTAAACTGCATAGAACCCCCAGCTTTGTTCCCAATAATTAGCATCTATTTATGTGTTTAGCAAAGGATATACACCATATGCCTTTGAAGCATTTCCTCTCTGCTATCTGATTGTAACTCCACCAATTTCTGTCTCCTGAAAGCAGTGATTTAATAAGAGATCTGCACACACTATATAATGGAGCCTTAAAGAGAACCTGTCACATAGGCTATGCCCCCTTTGCTGAGAACAGCACAAGCTAGTGACAGACATGCTGTTTCCAGCGCTGTGTCCCTTATTCTGTAAGATGCGGCAGTTTCAGAGTATTTAATGCTCAAATCTGCAGTTTTCAGTTAGAAAGGTGTCCAGCTTATTAATGAGGTGTTAGCTCTGCCCACCCAAGGCTAGCACCGCCCACCTGTCAGTTATTCACATTTCTACCTATTCAAAGTTATAGGTTAATCAGTTGGGAGGTGGGCGGGGCTAGCCTCAGGTGGTCGGCTCATGAATTAAACTCTAAAATACTCTAAAACTACAGCATTTTAGAGAATAAGGGACACAGCGCTGGAAACAGCATGTCTGTCACAAAATACAGACACTTTCTTAAATATGCTTCATTAGGAAAATCAAAGCATTTCACCTGTAATTCAGTTTTTAGAAAAAGTGCTGGCCCTTTAAGACAACACTGAAGTCGGGCCAAGTCGGCACCTGGCAGCTTCATGGATAACTATGTTGACAGCTGTGTGAAAGTAACTGTTTTTGAGTTGGGAGAGTCCACTGTGCAAGGGGGAGCCTGTAAGTCTACATCATGTGCACACCAGCAGCAGTGTAATATAGATGCCTGTGTGCTATGGAGGAGGAGGCTGAAGCAACAGGTAAAGCCTGTCACACTATGTCCTCGGTGTGCTGTGCATGCAGTGTACATAGGGGGAGACTCAGATTACCCTGTACAAGCAACTATGCTCTCAGCTCCCCCTGCACAGTTGGTATCTCCCACAGCATGAAAAGGGTCTCCTGAGTTACAAAGTAAAAGTAATACCTGTTCCCCTCTAATACTGAGGTAAATCATCTGCATTGCTAATGACATGTATTTGAGAAAAGTCTTATAATGTCATCTTTTATCAATTTTTGTGTGGAGGTGATAGGCACTCTTTAAGGTCTGCTTAGACCTGGGGCTGCTGGTGCCAGTATTTTAACTACCAGCTTTTTAAATGACAGCGTTTTGAAGTGATGAAGTAGACCAGGAATCTTTCTTGTGATTAACCTGCCTTTCTAAACTACAGATTATCCACAATGCTCACTTTTGCCATCTTGCAGCCTTTTGCCTCCTATTCTACCACCCAGTCATGCCCCCAGAGAATTCTGTTCACATCAAATCCTCTCTCCTTCCTTCTCCCATGCACTACTCACGTACTTTAACTACCCCAAATGACCTGCTTACATAGTACCACACAAATGTCGCTCATACATGTCACTAAACAATCTGCAGTCACTTTTTATTCTCTTGCTTCTCACTGCCAGGGACATCTCTCCTAACCAAGTCACACCCTCCTTTATTGCTAATCCCACCTCCTTTTCTGACTCCCATAGAAACCCTGCTAACCTCCTTGCTATTCAGTGTACGTCTTTTCCTGCCCCTTTTAAATGTGCTCTATGGAACTCCCGATCTGTCTGTAACAAACTCACTGACTCACTGCTGTTCATGACCTGTTCCTCTCGAACTCCCTCAACCTGCTAGCTCTCAAAGAAACATGGCTCCAGCAATCTGACACCACTACCCTTGCCGCTCTCACCTATGGCAGTCTACACTTTACCCACACCACACTGCACTTAAAAGGTCATTCCTCCTGCGCCCTCTCACATTCTCCTCCTTTGAAGTCCACACCCTCTAACTCTTTTGGAAATTTTCTCTTAAAGTGGCAGTTGTATACAGACCCCCTGGCTCACCCTGCAAGTTTCTTGATCATTTCACAACCTGGCTCCCTCACTTCCTCTCTACTGAAATACTCACTCTCATCATAGGTTATTTTAACATCCCAATTGATGACCCTATGTTTCCTTTCCCCTCTCAGTTTCTTTCACAAACATCTTCCCTTGGCCTCTCGCAATTTACTGATTCTGCCACTCACAAGGATTGTATCTTGTTTGTTTTGGTATTCTGACGTATCTGGTCAATTTCTAACCTTATCTATTCTCCTTTTTGACTTTCTGATCATTACCTTGTATCCTTTCACTAATTCTCAGCCTTCTCTGGACACACCTTCCCATCACACAATCTGAAATCTCCACTCTACTGTATAAACACTCAGGAACTCATAGACACTCTACAGTCCTCACTGTCCAAAATCTTCTCTGTCTCCTGTCCTGACCTGGCTGTTAAACAATATAATGAAACTCTCTCAACCACCCTGGACATATTGGCACCACTCACACCTCGCACCACTGGAGTCAGATACCAGCAGTCTTGGCACACGCCTCAGACATGCTTTCAGCAGTGATGTTCCAGGTGTGCTGAGCATCTGTGGAGAAAGTCAAATCTAATTGCAGACTTTCTTCATTACAAATCCATGCTCAGGACTTACCACACTGCCCTTTTCTGCACCAAGCAAGATTATTTCACCTCGCTCATCTCAACATTACACAACAGCCCAAAATGACTGTTTGACAGTTTCTACTCCCTCTTCAGGCCTAAAGCTCAGGCCCCAGTCACTGACCTCTGTATTAAAGACCTGGCCCCTCACTTCAAAGACAAAATCAACAGCATCTGGCAACAGAATCTCAGTACCCAAGTAACACCCACCCCATCCCCACCCACAGCAATTTACCCGAAGACAGAGGAAGTATACAGACGTATCTTTTCTGCTCATTCCACGACCTGCTCTAGTGACCCCACTCCCTCCCATCTTGTCCAGTCCTTTTCCCCAGCTGTCATCTCTCACCTAACTACAACCTTTAACCTCTCTCTCTCCACTGGGATCTTTCCATTCTCCTTTAAACACCCCATCATAACCCCTTTACTAAAAAAAAAAAAACTGCTGTAGCAAAAGTTTCAAGTGATCTCCTAACAGCGAAATCTCAGGGTAACTACTCGTTGTTGCTTCTCTGGATCTGTCTGCCGCATTTGACACCGTGGATCACCAACTGTCACGAGCAACGGTAGTTGATCCTCTGGACCACGCAAGCAATGGCGTAAGCCACGCCAGGGAGCGGAATCTAAGTAGGTCCCGGTTTTCACCAGAGCTCGCCACAAAGCGGGATGGACTTGCTGCGGCGGGAGTCTATCAGGTCGCTACCCCTGACGTGACTTGCTTGCGGAGGCAGCCAAGGTGTAGCGTGGTACAAAATCGTAAGGCATAGACGTAGTCGGAGACAGGTGGTAAAGTCAGGACAGGCAGCAGAGGTTCGTGGTCGAGGACAAGCAGGTAGGTCAGGACAGGCGGCAAGATTCGTGGTCGAGGAACAGAGGCAAATGTTACGGTACACAGTAATAGACAAGACTTCAAGAACGCTTTCTCAGTAGGCAAATGGCACTAAAGATCTGGCAGGGTAACCAAGAAGAGGCAGGATAAAATAGGGGCAGCGACCGGCAATAGCCAATTACCGGTGCGCTGGCCCTTTAAATTTAACACTGCCTGTGCAGGACAGAGGCTGCAGCAGGAGCGTGGCCGGGTCAGTACACAGGGGGACAGATCGGGGAATGAGCGCACCTGCGACGCGACATGCGGGTCGAGGCGCCGCTTGGCAACGGGGCACAGATGCGCCTGGGACCAGGGATGAGGGTCGCAGGGGCATCCGTGACATTACCCACCCTTTGCCCCCCCCCTCTTTCTGGCCTGAAGGAATCTCCGGATAACATTATGATCCAGAATATTGTCCTCTGGTTCCCAGGACCTTTCTTCGGGCCCGAACCCCTTCCAGTCAATGAGGAAAAGACGCTCTGACCGTTTTCATGTCCAGAATTTCCTTTACCGTAAAGACATTGGTGGCGTCAGCCTCAGGAGTAAGAGGAACGACTTTCCGAGAGAAACGATTTAGGATGAACGGCTTCAGAAGATAGACATGGAAGGAGTTCGGGACCCGCATAGTGGAAGGAAGGCGGAGCTTGTATGCCACTGGGTTTAGGCGCTTTAGCACCTCGAACGGTCCCAAGAACAGGGGACCAAACTTATAGCTAGGGATCTTGAGGCGGATATACTTCGCTGACAACCACACCTTGTCACCAGGAGAGAAGATGGGAGGAGGTCTTCGCTTTCTGTCAGCTTGTATCTTGTTATGAGCGGAAGCCCGGAGTAGAGATTGGCGTGTCTGGTTCCAAATGGCAGTTAAGTTCTGGCCAAATCTTCCACAGCCGGACTCAGAGGGCACAGAGAGGGAGAGGAGTGGGCGTGGATGTTGCCCGTAGACAATGAAAAAGGGGGCGGCACAGGCAGACTCGGAGTCTAACGAATTATATGAAAATTCTGTCCAAGGTAACAGTGTGGCCCAGTCGTCCTGACGAGCAGAAACAAAGTGCCGCAGATAGGTGCCCAGTATCTGGTTAACCCTCTCCATCTGCCCGTTGGTCTGAGGGTGATAGGTTGAGGAGAAATACAATTTTACTTGTATCTGGTTACAGAGGGAGCGCCAGAACTTAGAAACAAATTGGACCCCCTGGTCAGAGACTAAATGGCGGGGCAGCCCATGTAGCCAAAAAATATACTGAAAAAATATGCTGGCCAAACGAGGAGCAGAGGGTAGACCTGGCAGAGGGACGAAATGGGACATTTTGGAAAAGCGATTCGTGACTATCCAGATCACGGTATTACCAGAGGAAGGCGGGAGGTCAGTAATAAAATCCATAGCCACATGGGTCCAGGGACAATCGGGAATAGGCAGTGGCTGCAGCAGACCTGTTGGTTTGAGATGGGAAGACTTGTTGCGGGGACATGAAGTGCACGACTCCACGAATTCACAAACGTCTTTGGCCAGACTGGGCCACCAATAGAAATAGGAGATAAGAGAGTAAGATTTCTTCACTCCCGGGTGTCCAGCCACTCGAGAGCAATGTCCCCAATGCAGTATTTTCTTCCGTAGAGCCGGGCGCACATAAGTCTTGCCCGGAGAGATTCGCTGCAACTCTATGGGGGCAGCAGAGATTAGTCTTTCAGAAAGATGATATGCCGTGGTGCTGGTTCGTCTCCTACCACGTCAGAGGCATGGGAGAGGGCATCGACCTTGACGTTTTTCTCCGCGGGGCGGAAATGAGTCAGAAAATTGAATCTGGAAAAGAATAGAGACCATCGTGCCTGGCGGGGGTTTAGACACTGGGCCGTCTGGAGGTAGAGGGGGTTCTTGTGGTCGCTGTCAATATTTACCGGGCGTCGAGCCCCCTCCAGGAGATAGCGCCATTCCTCTAGGGCTAGCTTGATGGCCAGTAATTCCCGGTCTCCGATAACATAATTTCTCTCAGCAGAGGAAAAGGTTTTTGAGAAAAAAACCACATGTGAGGGTTTTGCCTTTGGGACCCTTTTGAGAAAGTACAGCTCCAGCTCCCACCGAGGAGGCGTTGACTTCCAAAAAGAAGGGTTTTTCTGTGTCCGGCTGTGTGAGTACCGGGGCGGAGGCGAACGCAGACTTCAGCTTGAGGAAATCTTCTTCTGCAGCTGGTGGCCATAACCTCGGATTACTACCCTTTTTGGTTAAAGCCACTATAGGAGACACTAGTGAGGAGAAGTGCAGCACAAACTGTTTATAATAGTTGGCGAAGCCCAGGAAACTTTGTATGGCTCGGAGGCCCACGAGTCTTAGCCACTGCAGGACGGCAGACAATGTGGCAGGATCCATCTGCAGGCCCTTGTCTGAAATAATGTAGACGAGGAATGGAAGACTTTGCTGATGGAACAGACATTTTTCGAGCTTGGCATAGAGGCGGTTAGCCCTCAAACGCCGGAGGACTTGTCGTACATGGATTATGTGGGATTCCGGATCGGGGGAGAAAATTAGAATATCATCCAGATAGACAACAACACAGGAATAAAGGAGGTCTGGGAAGAAATTATTGACGAATTCCTGGTTAACTGCTGGAGCGTTGCAGAGACCAAAGGGCATCACTAGGTACTCGAAGTGCCCATCGCGGGTGTTAAAAGCAGTCTTCCATTCGTCCCCCTCTCATATATGAATAAGATTATAAGCTCCCCGCAGATCCAATTTAGAAAATATCCTGGCTCCCCGAAGCCGGTTGAAGAGCTCAGTAATCAAAGGCAGAGGATAACGGTTTTAATGGTAATCTTGTTGAGCCCTCGGTAATCGATGCATGGCCATAGGGAGCCATCTTTCTTCTCTACGAAGAAGAATCCAGCCCCGGCAGGGGAGGAGAGCTTACAAATAAATCCCTTCTTGAGATTTTCGTTAATGTAGGCTGACATAGCCTGCGTTTCAGGTACTGACAGTGGGTAGACTCGGCCCCGAGACGGAGTGGTGCCAGGCAGCAGGTCAATCGGGCAGTCGTAAGGGCGATGCGGAGTTAGAGTCTCAGCTTGCTTCTCGGAGAACACATCTGCAAATTCCTGGTATGGAGCAGGAAGGCCTGCCACAGATGTGGGTAGTATCGAAGAAGCGGGAAGCACCGGGCGGGGTGCCACTAAACAGCGAGATCGACATCCTTGCCCCCAACGTAGGACTTCGCTCGTTTCCCAGTTGAGCACAGGGGCATGCCGCAGCAGTCACGGAAGACCCAGAAGGACAGACGAGGAGGACCGAGGGAGCACATAAAACACCAGTTTCTCCTTATGTAGTGCCCCTACCTGAAGGAGCAAGGGCTCGGTACGGTACTGGATCGGGTCACGGAGGATCTCCCCACTGACAGAAGAGATGACAAGAGGCTTTTCCAGACAGACCACGGGGAGGTTGTATCTAGACACCAAGGCAGCATCCACAAAATTTCCAGCCGAACCAGAGTCCAGGAAGGCGGAAACTTGGAATTGAACTCCCGGTCCGGATCCGACAAGCACGGGCATGGTCAAACGAGGAGAGGACTTGCTCTCACCTAGGAACGCCTCTCCCACGTATCCTAGGTGCGTGCGGTTCCCAGATGCTGAGGACGAAGTGGACAGCCCCAGCGGAAATGTTCGGGGCTGGCACAATAGAGGCATAGATTTTCTTCACGCCGCCGGGTCAGCTCCTGTGGAGTCAAACAGGCTCTGTCCACTTGCATGGGTTCCTCCGTAGCCGGCATGGAGGACAACTGAGGTGACCTCTGGAATACAGGAGCTAGGCGGGAAAACGGCGACCCCTGGCAGGTTCGCGTTCCTGGCAGAGCTCTTCTCGCCGTTCAGAAAAACAGATATCAATCCGAATGGCCAACAAGATAAGGTCACTCAAGGAGACAGGGGGATCACGGGTGGATAAGGCATCCTTGATCTGGCTGGAGAGGCCCTTCTTAAAGGTGGCGGCTAATGCCGCATTGTTCCATGATAGCTCCGAGGCCAAAGTGCAGAACTGGACCGTGTAGTCGCCCACTGAAGAGTCTCCTTGGTGTAGACTCAGTAAGGCAATTTCAGCAGAAAAGGCTCGGGCAGGTTCCTCAAACACACTGCGGAACTCAGTGAGGAAGGCGGCGAGGGGAGCCGTGACCGGATCGACTCTGTCCCACAGAGGGGTAGCCCAGGCCAGGGCTGTCCCGGAAAGAAGGCTGACCACGAATGCGACCTTCGACCTCTCAGTAGGGAATTGGTTCCCCATCAACTCGATGTGCAGCAAGCATTGAGTGATAAAGCCCCTGTAAGCCTTGGAGTCTCCATCAAACTTAGAGGGCATGGACAGAGGGAGCCTTGGACCAGCGGCCGGTGTGGAAGCCGAAGGTGCAGTGAATGCCACAGGAGTGGGTTTTTACTGCTGGGTGGCCAGGCATTTCTGCATCATGGCGGAGAGATGACTGAGCTGCTGGGCCTGCTGGGTGATCTGCTGAAATTGCTGCGCCACGATGGTGGTTAGGTCAGCGACGCTAGGCACAGGCACCTTGGCGGGATCCATGGCCGGATCTTACTATCACGAGCAACGGTAGTGGATACTCTGGACCACCGCAAGCAATGGCGTAAGCCACGCCAGGGAGCGGAGTCTAAGTAGGTCCCAGTTTTCACAAGAGTGACTTGCTGCGATGGGAGTCTACCAGGTCGCTACCCATGACGTGACTTGCTTGCGGAGGCAGCCAAGGTGTAGCGTGGTACAAAATCATAAGGCGTAGACGTAGTCAGGGACAGGCGGTAACGTCAGGACAGGCGGCAGAGGTTCGTGGTCGAGGACCAGCAGGAAGGTCAGGACAGGCAGCAAGATTCGTGGTTGAGGAACGGAGGCAAATGGAACGGTACACAGTAATAGACAAGACTTCAGGAACGCTTTCTCAGTAGGCAAATGGCACCAAAGATCCAGCATGGTAACCAGGAAGAGGCAGGCTAAAATAGGAGCAGCAGCCGGCAATAGCCAATTACCAGTGCGCTGGCCCTTTAAATTTAACACTGCCGGTGCGCGTGCGCCCTAGGGAGCGGGGCCGCGCGCCGCGGGACAGAAGCTGCAGCAGGAGTGTGGCTGAGTAAGTACACAGGGGGACAGATCGGGGAATGAGCGCATCCGTGCCACCAACGCAGCGGGGCACGGATGCGCCTGCGTCCTGGGATGAGGGTTGCAGGGGCATCCGTGACACCAACTTCTCCTCAGCATGCTCAGAGCCATTGGCCTCCAGGACATCGCGGTTTTTTAGTTTTCATTCTACCTCTCTGACCCTTCCTTCAGTGCCTCATTTTCAGTGTCTCCTCTTCTCTTCCTCTTGCTGTTGGGGTTTCTCAGGGATCAGTTCTAGGTCCTCTCCTCTTTTCACTCTACACAGCCCCCATTGGACAAATCATCAGCAGATTTGACTTCCAGTAGCATCTGGATGCTGATGACACCCGATTATACACCTCTTTCTATAACATCACCCCCATCCCGCTACAAAACACCAGTGACTGTCTTTCTCCTCTCTCTATCTCAAACTAAACCTCACTAAAACAGAACTTCTAGTCATCCTGCCATCTAGTAACCGACCCCACTCAGTTATTTCTGTTTCAGTGTGTGGCACCACCATAACTCCTAGTCAGCACCCCCTGTATCCAATCCTTTTCCCAATCCTCTCACCTGCACCTCAAGAACATCTCCAGAATCCGTCCTTTTCTCACTGGGGAAACAACTCAAACTCTCATTGTTGCTCTTATTCTTTCTTGTCTTGACTACTGTAGTTCCTTGCTAATTTGTCTCCCTCTCTGTAAACTCTACCCTCTGCAGTCTGTCCTGAATGCAGTAGCCAGGCTCTTTCTTTCCAGCCGCTATACTGATGCCTCTACCTTGTGTCAGTCATTGCACTGCACCCCTCTACGTCTCCTCCCTCATCTCTGTCTACCATCCTACCCAGTCTCTCCGCTCTGCTGATGATCTTAGATTACACGCCTCACTCATCCGAACCTCACATGCCCGTCTCCACGATTTTGCACGTGCTGCACCGATTCTCTGGAACATGTTACCCCATATGATCAGACACAATCACAAACCTCATAGTTTTAAGTGCGCTCTGAAAACTAATTTATTTAGGCAGGCCTACCAAGATCCATAATCAGTAACCCCCCAATTTCTGTCACACTTCATCACTTCCTGCATTTGGGCATTCACAGGCACTTAAGGTCTGGGTGGCAGGTTCATCCACTTTCTATGTAAACTTCCCCATATTTATGTAACATGGCTGGACCATTGTAAACCAAGCACTTCTCACCCTTTGTCTCACCCATACACCTTAATAGATTGGAAACTCTTGAGAGCAGGACACTCACACCTCGTGTCTGATTTGTAAGTAGCTTTTTTATAATGTAATGTCTGGTTTGTCTGTACTTATACCCTCTAAATTGTAAAGTGCTGTGGAATATGTTGGCGCTAGATAAATAAAGATTATTAAGGTAAAAAAGTGCTGTGCCATGATTACTTCTTTTTAGTTCACTAAAGTGAGGTATGCCTTTTATTTAAAATGTTTGTCAATGTTTCTAACCATTTGTATGCCTAATGCACCAAACAGGTGGCGACTATGCAAATAATTACATAGTTACATAGTTTGTAAGGCTGAAAACAGATAGACGTCCATCCAGTTCAGCCGATGGTCCTATATTGTTGATCCAGAAGAAGGCCAAAAAAACCTATGGGGTAGAAGCCAATTGTCCTCATTTTATGGGAAAAAAAATCCTTCCTGAGTCCTGACTCCTTGTTATATTAATTATACTAAATATTAATGCAGACGCTTTTTAAATTCTTTTAGTGAGTTCACCATGGCAATTTTCTCTGTCATAGAGTTCCACAGTCTAACTGCTCTTACAGTTAAGAATCCTCTTTTACGTTTATATAGAAACCTATTTTCCTCTAGACAAAGAGGATGTCATCTTGTTCTGTCCTCAGTATAAATAGATCTTGGGAGAGCTCTCTATATTGGCCCTTGATATATTTATACATATTTATTATGTCTCCCCAAAGCCTTCTTTTGTCTAAACTAAATAACCCTAATTTAGATTTGTCTGGGTGTTGTAGTCCACCCAGTCTTTTTATTAGTATTGTTGCCTTTGAACCTGTTACAGCTCTACAATGTCTTTCTTTTTGTACTGGTTCCCAAAACTGCAGAAACATACGTTATACTTGGTATACATTGATTTTAACCTATATGGGAAGGAAGGGGTGCTTCCATTTTGGGTTTCTGTCCCCGCCCACTCTCCCAGGCTGTCATAAGAAGGGCAGCTTTGCAGGTTGGGTGTTTTTTATTTTTTCTCTCTGAATAATGGAGGTCGGTTGACCCAGCGAGAGGCCTGATTGGCTCGATTGAGAGGTAAAGATAGGATAGGACTGCCTGATTTTGAGATCACGTTGAAAGTCGTGGGCAGCTTAAACATCTTTTGATCAAAATATGTGAACCGAGAGTCTCAAAGTTTTTTCATGTATGATAGATAGCATAAATGCATCTTTAGGGATTTCCACGTAGTGGTTCCCAAAACTGTACACAATATTCCATGTGTAGTCGAGCAATGATTTGTATAATGGTAGAACAATGTTCTCATCATGTGCAACTATACCCCTTTTAATACACCTGATGATCTTATTTGCCCTGGCAGCAGCTGCCTGACACTTGCAGTTACTGTAAGTTTACTGTCAATTAAGATATCCAATCAAAAACAACAATTGGTTTTGCACATGGAAAAACTTTGTTTGAAAAAAACAAATGCACACTGGTGTGGCAGCAATTCATATAGACATTACAAATTCAAAAAACAGTGGCACATTATGGACTAAGGAAACCGTCAAATGGGACATAGGAAATTTGGAAAAAAAGCATTATGCTAACATTGGATAACATGATAAAAATTGATGGTTCTCAGTTCAACACTTTTGGACAAAAGTGCTTATAGCACCACTCCAAATCATAAGGGGGACCTCAAGTGCAGGTGGGTCCTACGCTAATTGTTACCTCTATTGGAGTCCTGTTAGACCTGCATACCTTAGGGAGCGATCAGATTACCTGCGTCAAAGACACACTGCACTGGTTTTAAAACCTGAGGGAGTCGGGTGGGGTTGCAAACACCAAAAATGGAGGACTACCACTCCTCCCTACATATATCAAAAAAACACAATTGGCTTTTGCACATGGAAAAACTTTCTTTGAAATAAACAAATGCACACTGGTGTGGCAGCAATTCATATAGACATTACAATTCATAAAAAGTGGCACATTATGGACTAAGGAACAGTCAAATGGGACCATAGGAAATTGGAAAAGCATTACTGCTACTAGAATACATGAAAAAAATGAGGTTCTCAGATTCACACTTTATTGGCCAAAAATGCTTAAGCCCACCTCCCAATCATCAAGGGTACCTCAAGAGCAGGAGGACCTACGCTACTTGTCACCTCTATTGGGTCCTAATCAGACCTGCAATACCTTAGGGATCGAAGATACCAGCTTCAAAGAAAAACTGCACTGGATAAAAAACCTGGGGAAGTGGGGGGGGTCAACACCAAATGGAGACTACCACACCCTCCCTACATATATATAATCAAAACAACAATTGGTTTTTCACATAGGAAAAAACTTTGTTTGAAAAAACAAATGCACACTCGGTGTGGCATCAATTCAAATAGACTTAACAAATTCAAAAAACAGTGGCACAATAATGACTGAAGGAAACCGTCAATGGGGACATAGGAAATTTGGAAAAAGCATTACTGCTAACTAAATACATTGAAAAAAAAGTTGAGCTTTCTCAGTTCACACTTTATTTGGCCAAAAATGCTTAAGCCCACCTCCGCAAACATCAAGGGACTCAAGCTGCAGGTGGGTCCCTAACTCTATTGTCACCTCTATTGGTCCTATACAACCAGCATACTTAGGGAGCGAAAGAAACCTGCTTCAGAAATAACACGCACTGGTTTAAAACCTGGGGAAGTGGTGGGTAGCAAACACAAAATGGAGACTACCACTCCACCATACATATATATAATTTTCAAAAACACAATTGTGGTTAGCACCTTGAAAAAACTTTGTGTTGAAAAAACAAATGCACACTGGTGAGGCATCAATTCAATAGACATTACAAATTCAAAAAACAGTGGCACATTATTGGACTAGAGAAACCGTCAAAAGGGCATAGGAATTTGGAAAAAGCATTACTGCAAATCTAGAATACAAGAAAAAAATTGATGTTCCCATTCACACTTTGGCCCAAAAATGCTTAAGCCCACCTCCACAATCATCAAGGGGACCTCAAGTGCAGTGGGTCCTACGCTATTGTCAACCACTAATTGGGTCCTATCAGACCTGGCCAACCTTTAGGTGCGAAGATACCTGCTTCAAAGAACACTGCACAGGTTTAAAACCAGGGGAAGGTGTGGGGTGGGTTGCAAACACCAAAATAATGGAGACTAACCACTCCTCCCTACATTATATAATCAAAAACAACAATTGGTTATTGCACATGGAAAAACTTTTTTGAAAAAACAAATGCACACTGTTGTGGCAGCAATTCATATAGTACATTACAAATTCAAAAAACAGTGGCACATTATGGACAAAGGAAACCGTCAAATGGGACATAGGAAATTTGGAAAAAAGCAATACAGCTACTAGAAACACATGAAAAAAATTGAGGTCTCAGTTCACACTGCACTTTTGGCCAAAATGCTTAAGCCCACCTCCATCATCAAGGTGACCTCAAGTGCATGGTGGTCCCAACGCTATTGTCACCCAATTGGGTCCCTATTCAGACCCAAACCTTAGGGTAGCAAGATACCAGCTTCAAAGAACACTGCAACTGGTTTAAAACCATGGAAGTGGGTGGGGTGCAAACACCAAAAATGGAGACTACCACTCCTCCCGACTTAAAATAATCAAAACAACAATTGGTTTTGCACAAGGAAAAACTTGTTTGAAAAAACAAATGGCACACTGGTGTTGCAGCAATTTCAATAGACATTAACAAATTTCAAAAACAGTGGCACAATTATGGCTAAGGAAACCCCGTCAAATGGGACATAGGAAATTTGGAAAAAGCAATACTGCTAACTAGAATACATGAAAAAAAATTGATGTTCTCAGTTCAACACTTTTGGCCAACAAATGCTTAAAGCCCACCTCCCAATCATCAAGGGGAACAACCAGTGCAGGTGGACCTACGCTAATTGTCCACCTCCTATTGGTCCTATCAGACCTGCAAACCTTAGGAGCGAAGATACCTCGCATCAAAGAACACTGCACTGGTTTTAAAACCTGGGAAGTGGTGGGTGCAAACACCAAAATGGAGAATAATACCACTCCTCCCAACAAATCAATAATCAAAAACAACAATGGTTTTGCACATTGAAAAACATTGTTGAAAAAACAAATGCACACTGGTGTGGCAGCAATTCCATATAGACATTACAAATTCAAAAAACCGTGGCACATTTGGACTACGGAA
The DNA here is from genome assembly GCA_025379985.1 of Phyllomedusa bahiana. Taxonomy (NCBI): domain Eukaryota; kingdom Metazoa; phylum Chordata; class Amphibia; order Anura; family Hylidae; genus Phyllomedusa; species Phyllomedusa bahiana. The sequence goes on along the minus strand of JAODAL010006867.1, from coordinate 38,968 downwards.
ACCGTCAAATGGACAAAGGAAATTTGGAAAAAGCGTTACTGCAAACTAGAATACAAGAAAAAAAATGAGGATTTCTCATTCCCAACTTTTGGCCAAAAATGCTTAAGAGCCCCACCTCCCAAACAACAAGGGAACCTCAAGAGCATGTGGGTCCATACGCTATTGTCAACCTCTATTGGTCCTAATCATCCTGATAACTTAGGGAGCAAAGATACCTTGCTTCAAAGAACACTGCACTGTTTAAAACCGGGGATGTGGTGGGGTGCAAACACCAAAATGGAGACTACCCACTCCTCCGCTACATATATATAATCAAAAAACAACAATTGGTTTTGCACATGGAAAAACTTTGTTATAGAAAAACAAATGCACACTGGTGAGGCAAGCAATTCAAATAGACATAACACAATTAAATAACAGTGGCAAACATTATGGACTAAAGGGTAAACCGACAAATGGAACAATAGGACATTTGGAAAAAGCATTACTGCAAACCTAGAAACATGAAAAAAAATGAGGTTCTCAGTTCACACACTTTTGGCAAAAATGCTTAAGCCCACCTCCCAATCAATCAAGGGGACCTCAAGATCAGGATGGACATACGCTAAGTCACCTCTAATGGGTCACCTATTCATACCCTGCCAACCTAGGGAGCGAAGATACCTGCTTCAAGAGAACACTGCATCTGTATAAAACCAGGGAAGAGGGTGGGGTGCAAACACCAAAATTGGAGACTAACCACTACCCTCCTACATATATATAATCAAAAACAACAATAGTTTTTGCACATGGAAAAACTATGTTGAAAAAACAAATGCAACACGTGTGTAGGCAGCAATTCATATAGAGATTACAATTCAAAAACAGTGGCACATTATGGACAAAGTAAACCGCAAAAGGACATAGGAAATTTTGGAAAAAGCATTACTGCAACTAAATTACATGAAAAAAAAAATTGAGGTCTCATTTCACACTTTTGGCCCAAAATTGCTTAGCCCACCTCCCAATCAGCAAAGGGGACCTCAAGTGCAGTGGGTCCTACGCTATATTCACCTCAATTGGTCCATTGCAGACCTGCATACCTTAGGGAGCGAAGATACCTGCTTCAAAGAAACACTGCACTGGTTTAGAAACCAGGGAATGGGTGGGGTGCAAACAACAACACCAAAATGGAGACTACCCACTCTCCCTACATATAATATAAACAACAAACAACAATTGGTTTGCACATGGAAAAACTAATGTTTGAAAAAACAATGCACACTGTTGTGGCAGCAATTCATAAAGACATTACAATTCACAAAACAGGTGGCACATTATGGACTAAGGAAACCGACAATTGGTACATAGAAATTTGGGAAAAAGCATTACTGCATAACTAGAAACATGAAAAAAAATTGAGGTTCTCAGTTCAAGAAACACATTTGGCCAAAAATGCTTAAGCCCACCTCCCAATCATCCAAGGGGAACCTCAAGTGCAGGTGGGTCCTACGCTAATGTCACCTCAATTGGGTCCTATACAGACCTGCATACTTAGGGAGCGAAGATAACCTCTTCAACAGAACACTGCACTGGTTTATAACCTGGGGGACGTGGTGGGGTGCAAACCCAAAATGGGAGACTACCGACACCTCCCTACATATATATAATCAAAAACAACAATTGGATATTGCACCTGGAAAAACTTTGTTTGAAAAAACAAATGCACACAGTTGTTGGCAGCAATCAAATAGACATTACAAATCAAAAAACATTGGCACAGCTTATGGACTAAGGAAACCGTCACAATGGGACATTGAAATTTTGGAAAAAGCATTACAGCAAACTAGAATACAAGAAAAAATCTGAGGTTATCACAGTTCAACAATTTTGGCCAAAAATTCTTAAGCCCACTCCCAATTCATCAATGGGACCTCAAGTGCAGTGGGATCCTAAACGCTATTGTCACCTCTAATGTCCTATACAGACCTGCATACTAGGGAGCGAAGATACCCGCTTCAAAGAACACTGCACTGGCTTAAAACCTGGGAAGTGGGTGGGGTGCAAACTCCAAATAGACTACCACTCCTCTCCTCCTACATATATAAATCAAAAACAACAATTGGTCTTGCACATGGAAAAAAAACTAAGTTTGAAAAAAACAAATGCACACTGTGTGGCAGCAATTCATATAGACAATACAAATTCAAAAAACAGTGGCACCTTATGGACTAAGGAAACCGTCAATGGGATCAAAGGAAAATTGGAAACAGCATTACGGCTAACATAATACAATGAAAAAATTGAGGTTCTCAGTTCCACTTTTGGCCAAAAAATGCTTAAGCCCACCTCCCAATCACAGGGACCTCAAGTGCATGTGGTCCTACTCTATTGTCACCTCTATTGGGACATATTCAGACCTGCATACCATAGGGAGCGAAGAAACCTGCTTCAAAGAACACCTGCACAGGATTAAGAAGAAACCTGGGAAGTGGGTTGGGGTCAAACCCTAAATGGAGACTACCACTCCTCCCTACAAATATATAATCAAAAACAACAATTGGTTTTTGTACAATGGAAAATACTTTGTTTGAAAAAACAAATTCACACAGGTGTGGCAGCAATTCAAATAGAACATTACAATTCAAAAAACAGTGGCACATTATGGACAAAGGAAACCGTCAATGGACATAAGGAAATTTGGAAAAAGCAATACTGCTAACTAGAATACATGAAAAAAATTGAGGTTCACAGTTCACACTTTTGCCAAAAATATGCTTAAAGCCCACCTCCCAATCATCAAAGGACTCAAGTGCAGGTGGTCCTACGCTATTGTCACCTCTATTGGGTCCTATCCAGACCTGCTACCTTAGGGAGGCGAAGATACCAGCTTCAAAGAACACTGCCACAGGTTAAACCTGGGAAAGAGGAGGGGTGCCAACACCAAAATGGAGACACCACACTCCCAACATATATATAATCAAAAACAACAAATGTTTTTGCACATGGAAAAACTTTGTTTGAAAAACAAATGCACACTGGTTGGGCAGCAATTCATATAGACATAACAAAATCAAAAACAGTGGCACATTATGACAAAGGAAACCGTCAAAGGTCCATAGGAACTTTGGAAAAAGCATTACTGCTAACACTAGAATACATGGAAACAAATTGAGGTTCTCAGTTCACAACTATTTGGCCACAAAATGCTTAAGCCCACCTCCCAATCATCAAGGGACCTCAAAGTGCAGGTGGGGGGGTCCTAGCTAATTATGGGGGTCACCTCTAATGGTCCTATTCAGACCTGCATAACTAGTGAGCGAAGAAACCTGCTTCAAAGAACACTGCACTGGTTTTAAAACCTTTGGGAAGTGGGCGGGTGGCAAACACCAAAATTGAGACAACCACTCCTCCCTACATATATATAAATCAAAAAACAACATTGGTTTATGTCACATTGGAAAAACATTGTTGAAAAAACATATGCCACAGTGTGGCAGCAATTCATATAGACATTACAAATTCAAAAAACAGTGGCACATTATGGACTAAGGAAACCGTCAAATGGGACATAGGAAATTTAGAAAAAGCATTACTGCTAACTAGAATACATGAAAAAAATTGAGGTTCTCAGTTCACACTTTTGGCCAAAAATGCTTAAGCCCACCTCCCAATCATCAAGGGGACCTCAAGTGCAGGTGGGTCCTACGCTATTGTCACCTCTATTGGGTCCTATCCATGTGCAAAACCAATTGTTGTTTTTGATTAGCATATCAGCTTAGCATTTTTAGCTCTTCTAAAAGCCCTGACATGAGAGCAGGAGATGTTATCTATAAGTGCAGAGAGCTACAGAGCTCAAAGGAAACAAACAAAGGAGATTGCTTGTTTGAGATAACACACTGTTCTCAAACTGCAGGTAGTCTGAGCTGTGGTGACATCATCCCTGCTGTAAGATAAGATAGAGAAGATGAGAGCAGGACGGGAACCTAGAGAAACCCGTCTGCACTCAGAGCTCATAACATCTATTTTATCTCCTCAACAAAGCCAAAAAAATAAAGCAATATATTCGGAAAAACTCTTCAATTACTTGTAGAATTACAACTCTTCAATTAAATGTTTAAAGCTAATCTTTGTAGTAAGACAACCCCTTTCAAGTCTCCTCTATAAATGCCTTTAATAGTACAGATGCAATAGAAGTTTAGCTTGACCATGATATCATGGTCAAGATAACATTCTGTGTCGTGGGGAATCTTCGCTACAATGGTATATGCTGTTATCATTCTTACATTTTATGCGCTTCATCAGGCTTAAGCCATTTTTACATGGCCATGATACAGCTACATGTTGACATCTATATTACAGACATAATATAGACAACATTTTTGTTTTTATATATCCATTTTTCAAAAGTCATAATTTCCATTGACAATATCTCTAAAAATAATTATAACATTACTTTTTTCTCCCATCAAAAAAAAAAACATAAAAAATGTATTCAATACATTTATTCAACACATTCCTCTGAAAACTACCGCATGTCCCACAAAATACAAGGTCTAGACAGCTACTGGAAAAGGGATTTGGCTTAGTATGCGACACCTTGTGCCAAAAAAATGCACCAAAGTTTTGGTGCAAATATTGGTGTGGATTAAGCCAACTAATAGATATTGACTAGCCAGTCCATACACACGCCACATGTATCACACTGAACCACTGTGATAAATGTGTCACATTCTCAGATTGTCCAATCTATTTAATGTCAGAGAGTATAAATAAAGGTGCCCAATGTTTTCACTGATATGGTTTGTCCCAACCATACCTACATAGTAGGTATAGCTTTTCTAAAGATTAGGTTTGCATAATGTTGTATTACAACCCACTGAATTGCCATATAAAACATGTCACAGCCCATATATGTACCTGAATACTGAGCACCCACCTTGTTTGATCACATAGTCAACTTAGACGTCAAAAGTTTATGGCCATCAATGTGTTGGTCAACTAAGAGCCGGTTCACACGGCTTATTCAAGCCGTAATTGCGGGACGGATTTCGCCTGCAATTACGACTTGAGTAAGGGGCGTGGGGGGGCCTCCCCACGGCCCCCATGACTTTCATTTCCACGGCGCGTATCCGCGGAATAATGTGTGTCCTTTTCCCCGCCGGGATTCCCCAGGGGAAATGCGGGGACAGAACCATAGTTCTCTATGAAAAAATGTGGATTACGTATGGTGGGACGGATTCCAGCGTATTGAGCGCAGTACCCCACGCAAAAGGTGCAATCCGTGCCCAAAAAAAAGGGGCCGTGTAAACGGCCCTTTAAAAGTTTAACTAAAATTACGCAAGGTTTTTTTTTCTATTTCTACAGAAAAATATAAACATTAATTTCTTAAAACACTTTTGGGACACTTTTTAGTAAGGGGCCTTTTAAATGTGTGTTTTAGACACTTCTGAAACTTGCCCAAGGGAAAAAGGGCATGTTAAAAAAAAAGGGAAGGTGTGGTAGAAAAAAAAGGGATGATTTAAAAATTTAATGCCATACGCCCAAAATTTTGCCTGATGGGACAAACTAAGCATTAATAAATGGTGTAAACGTAGACTAGACAGTTTCCTACACAACAATTAATGTGGTGCATTGTACGACTGTCTAGTATAAGTGTACACTGTTTAAGTATTAGACAGTGTTAATAAATCTGCCCCATGTCCTGCTCCATTACTGGTACTGTAGCTTTTCCTTTTCAGCGATCTTAAAAGAGATTCTTGTATTGTTTTTAAAAAGGTGGGGAGATCCCCTTCCCAAAAGTTTTCTGAAAAACCTGTTGGGCTATGACCTTTATAAGAAGAGATACCTCAGTCAATATTGTACAAACTTTTTGGGGTTTTAGTCTTACATTTTCCTTTTACGTAACAATTATACTATCATTATTTTTGATATTCCCCAATCTCTACAATATTATTGCATATATTAAAGCACTGATAAAGATAACTTCCTCCAGAAAAAAACAAGAAGAAATCAACATGGAATGTCAATTATTTCTGATCGGTTTTAAACCCATGTAAAGTTGAATTCTTTGAAAGTTTGCTTATTATTAAAACAAAAAAAAAAGAAAAATCAACTGGCAATCCACACATGGAATTTTCCCCAGATTTTAACATGGAAAATTTTTGGTATTCCAGCCCGAAATCTATGTTGAATTTGAATATCTTTATTTTTTTATGGTAATCAAACCGTAGTTTATACATCACAGGTTTTGCTGACGCAGATTAAGAAAATTTGCATAATAAAAAATATAATAAATGATGTCAGTTATTGACATAGTATCCATTCTGTGTGAAAAACGTGTCAGTAGACAGAACATGGACTAGCCCCGCTGATTTGAATGGAAACCCTTGCCATACATCTGCTAGGATTTTTGCCACTTGTACGTGCGCACAGGTCCTTAATGACATAGCATGGCAAGTGTTATCAAAGATGTGGTCCAGTCTCCCAACCCATATTGCATAAGGCATTACTAAGGGAATGTTCATACTAGTTATTTCATTGTTTAACTGTCTCTTGGCATTTGTGGAGTTCTGCTGATCCGTTTCCCTGTTTGCAATGTTTGTGGCCAGGTCAATGTGCTATTTTTCTTTAAAATGATTTTGGATGTGCTGACATTTTTTTGTGTTTCTTGGATTCTCTACATGAAAGTATGGCTGCCTCTATCTTGGTCATGCACTTCACCCATCCACAAAGACTGTTTTTAATCAGAACGTCTGCTAGGACCCCTTTGTCCTGAAAGTATGGAGGCCTGAGAGGGCACCAATGTGGCTGCGATTGTTCATCCCCCTCTAAATGAAGCCAAACCCTTGCCCCCCCTTTGGGGATGGACTTCACAGTTTTGATTAAAAAATGTGTTCTAAGAACCCCCAGATTTTATGCATTAAAATAGCGAAAATTCACTTTGAAATAGTTCATATATTCATTGTTTAAATGTCTCTTAGCTTTTGTATAGTGCTGCTAATACATTTTTGTGTTGACCAATTTTGTTTTGGGAAATCGATAAAAACTGTTTAAAAAAATCTAAATCAAAATTTTTCCCCCTTGCAGATTTGACATGTCATTTCTTCAAAAAAAAACTGTTTTTCCCAGTTTTATCACCCAAAAAAAACCCCCAAACCTGGGGCTAGTTTCCCTGAAGTATGAGCCCTCCCCAGGCAGAATGGGAAAAAGTCCCAGCATGTTTTACATGGAGCGGGTTTTAAATAAACTGCCCCTCCCCGCCATTTTCAACCAAATTTAAAGGGGGATTTTAGTTTTAACATAGTATGGTTAAAAAAAAGTATTTGTCCTTTCCAAGTTTACCCAAGGGGTGGGGAAAGATGGGGGATGAAGGGGTTTGGGGGATGGGGGTAATATTAAATCTTTGTTTTCTCTTATTAATACAGAATATGTAACCCATAAACATGACCCAATCTGCTCTAAAAGGGAAATTTCATTCCTTACCCCAAATTGTGATCAGACTTGACCTAAAGTTTTAAGAATTGTAAACAATTACAGAATTATTAATACATTATTTTGTTTTGTATTTTGTTTGTAGTGTGCAGAATGGACAGAAAGCTTGTAGTGACTTAACCAATATGGGACAGAAAGGGCACATTACTAAGTTGTATACATTAACCTATCACACACATTCATTATTAGCCATATAGCGGGACATGTATGAAAACTATCTTGGTCTAAGACTTTTCTTTGTTGCCCATAGCAACCAATCAGAGCGCCCCTTTCTTTTTTTCAGAGCACTACATGAAATGAAAGGGGGGCTCTGATTGGTTGCTATGGGCAACAAGAAAAGTCTTAGACCAAGACAGTTTTCATACATGTGGCCCATAGTGGCCAGGCCATTTATGAACTCAGCACTAGCAGACCAACTGGATCTGTTGCCTATAGCAATCAGTGACAACCCAGCTTCTAATTTATGAGTGCGGTTGAAGAAATGAAAGCGGAGCTCTCATTGGTTGCTATGGGCAACACAACCAATTTTATAGGACAGTTTTGATGGATGAGGTCCAGAGTCTTTATGTGTCTTAGTTTATGTCAAGATTTGGTTGTAAAATTCAAGAACTTCTCTGGTAGCGCAAATGGTTTCCGGTATAATAAATGGATATCATGTGGCAGATTCCATTTCTATTAAATGTAATAATTAAGTTTAATTGATTTTAAACATGTTGGGAAGAAAAGAGAAATGAAATTTTTTCCCTTTTTATTCACATGGAAAACCTGTGCAAATCAAAACACTCCCCAGTATATTTTCCAATTTCCTTTAAGACTTAGGCCCATGACAGATTACATTGTTAATATCTTTTATTGTCTGCCAGCTGTTTTGATCATAATATGTATGAAAACCCTGCTGATCTGTGTGGTCTGTTGTAACGTTTGGAACATAAGTTTTTAGATTTGTTTTCCTTTTTTTATACTTCTTAATACACATATAAAATGTTTTAACCTCTTAGACTTAAAGGGGTTGTCTCACTACATTGATTCATCTCGCCTCAGTCCTGTTTTCTCGGTTTCATTTTTGAATTCAGGGGAATGTTTACTGACTTTACTGGCTACTACTGAGGACACAGATCTGGTGCTATAGTGACCAGTGCTGGCTACCTATTAGGAGAGATTGAACAGGTCTGTAGTTATAGCGACCTGAGGAGCTGATGCAGGGGATATCTCAGAATAGGTAGGACACTGTTAATGGACATATATTGCAAAGTGACTTGTTTTTGCAAGATCTTTAACATTAAAACACAATCACTGTAGTTAGAAAACCCCTTTAAAAGAGCTGTAATGACCAACTATATGTTTTAATTTTTCTCTAAGTTTCAGCAGCTGAATTTTTATTTCTTTTTAATTTATTGATGTGAAAATGTATTTTTATTGGTTCAGTTTGGGCATCCATATAAATTACTGTGTAATTTAAATGATTTTTGTAGATAAAAAGTCATATGAAATGCACTACTGCTATATTGTATTTACTATATGTATAAATTTGAGGTCCTTAGTGCACATTTTTATTAAAGTGTGTAAGCCTATCTACCATGTCACGGTAACCTCATCAAATGGGCCCTATCATAAACAGGCTTACCTCTCTTGGACATAAGGTTGTCAGTGTAGTCTGGACAGCTATTTTAGCTACAAAGTAACCTTGACATAATAGATTGGCTCACGCAATCTGATCAAAATGTGCGCTACAAACCTCAGATTTTTACAAATATTTACTGTACATAAAGCAGTAAAGACAATTTATTTTTATATATTAGACCTGATTCTTATCTGTGCAGTTATTGCCATTCTCCTGTTTCATCATAAGATCAGTCCCACATCTAATGCGGGTTGGACACTAATGGTGCCTGATAGACCGCATAGGGTCCATTGCGTTTCCATCAAGATGTCAGTCATTTAAATGGAAAAAACAGCTCTTTTTTGATGGAATCTGCAATGGAAGCGCCTGACAGAACCTCCAATTGATATGTGAACATAGACTTAGCTCTTACTGACTGCTGCTGTACTTGTAAATGTTTGCTTTTTGCATTTTAGCCACCACATGCGCCGTATTGAAGGCACATATTGTGCGCACCACTATACACCTGCAATACACCTGTTGCTTCAGAAGTACGCGATGGCCAGCATGTACTTCTGAAGCGCTTCCACTGATATTTATTTTCCCGCATAAACGCCGGGAAGAAGTGACATGTCATGTCTTTCTCCTGGCGCGTATTGTACACCAGGGAGAACATTGGGTAATCATCGCTATCAATCAGAGTTATGAATTACTGTATTTGCAGGGTGCAATTCGTGCGTATTACAGCGCATTTATGTGCCAAATTACGCCCCGCAAATACGCCATGTCAAAATACCTTTAAGGCTCCATGAAGGATATATCAGCCATAGAGGCAGGAAGGGGGTATGAAACTGGCTCACTGGCTGAGGAAATTAATCATCTAGGGGGAATAATTGTTATTGTAAAAGAAAAAAAACCTTTTCCAATTTACCATATAAAAGAAGGTAAACAATGTTATTTATCCAACATTGTGAACATAATAAAAAAAAAAACAACACTATGGGTATGTTCACATGGCGGGTACGATCCGAAAAACGCATCCAAAAGCACTATGTAAATTGCATCCAACATGCATCCAGCACGCAGGTGCGTGTTTGGTATGCGTTTTTGCAGCAGCAGGAACACATCCTATAGTTTTAAATAGGGCTCCTGCTACGCCTTTCAGATTAAGAAGTGACATGACAATTCTTTGAACGGACCCAAAAGACGCATCACAAAGACACATGTAAAACACACATCAGCGATCACACGTCTGAACGGCGATGCGTGTTTTACATTGAAAGCAATGTAAATCACACTGCACATTGTTAGATGCGTGTTTGGGTCCATTTAGGGTCCGAAACACTGATCCGGACAGGCATCTAAAAACGGGTCCAAAATCGGATCCAACATGCCGTGTGAACATACCCTATGCTAGAATTGTGGGGGGTTTTTTTGTTCACCACGCCTCCCAGAAATAATGTAGTAAAATAGGATCAAAAAGTGCACACACTCCAAGCTGGTACCAATAAAAACTAGACCTCGCTCTGCAAGAAGTGAACCATCACACAAATATAATATAAAAAGAAAATAAAAGAAATAAAACAAATTGAAAGCTATAGAAATTTGGTGACCCCAGAATCGTACCAACCCACAGAATACAGGTACTTTGTAATTTATATCAAATAGTGAACTTCATAAATACAACCCCCCCACCCCTACAGAAAAATGGCACTATTGCATTTTTTCATGTTCCAAGCCACAACATTTTTTGGAGGGTTTTCCAGTACATCATATGGTATGGTCAATGGTATCATTAAAAAAAACAGCTTGTCCTGCGCAGAACAAGCCTTCGTATGTCTATGTAGGCGGAAATATAAAAATGTTTTGGCTCTTGGAAGGCGGTGAGGAAGAACTGAAAAATAAAGTTCTGAAAATAGCTGTATCCTTTAAAAGAAAAAGCTAAGATGATATTTAAAGGTAACTTAATAAATAGCCAACTCAGTGCACACTTGTCAAGCATCCCACTAATTTCACACATTATAAAGCTGCACTTTCAGCATTATTTGCTTCACATATCAACTTTCGGCTTCTTTTATTCTTCCCCCAATAAGAATCGTTATTTGTAAATGAAGATTTTATCTTTGCACCAGTAAGACCGTTTTCCCAAATCATGCTTTGCCATTTTCTTTCAGCTCTCTGTCTTTAAAAGGGAATTTTTCCCTTTGAAATTGCCCTGCAAGAAAGGGCCGGGCATTCGGGGTTTTCTTTTACAAACCCCCAAATAAAACAGAGCAAACTTTGTTTTTGCTTTGTTTAAACATAAGGAAATTCAAGCTAAAAAAAAAAAAAACCCCTAAAAAATTTAAAGGAAAAATTTCACCGTGATGTCAAGCAACCTTCTCTGTTTTTAAAAAGGATTTACCCAAGTGGGAACAAAAAAATTTTCAAGGTTTTTTTACGAACTAATAAAAAGTTTTGGCAAATAAACTGTGGCCCAACTAGCTTCATAGATAATCCCATTAAAAATGTATTCTGGAGAAAACTATGCTGAAAAGGGAAAAACCAAGATGTCCCACGGGCTGCCTATCTTTACTGGAAGAAACAAAGCACTAGGGAAACTAACATACTTAGTTCAAAGACACCATCAAATCTTGAATGGACTCCTTGATGTGCAAACAGATTCATCTCTATATCAAAACTAGAAAAAACACTAAAAACTTAAAAAAAATAAAATAATTGTAACGAGCGGCGCCGCAGACCGTTCCCCGGGCTGCGGGCGCGCTCGCTTTCCCCCGGCCCCCCTCTTTGGCCCCGGCCGTTGGCGGCCGGGCCCCCCGGGGCCCCGGGGCCCGTGGGCGCCCCTCTTTCCCCGGGGGGCCGTAAAATAACTTCCCCCCCCCCCGTTTCCTGACCCCAGGCGCCTCTTTCCAGGGGCCGTGGGGCGCCCCAAAACCGAATTTGTCCCTTTTGGCGCGGGGCCCCCCCGCCAGTCCCCTTTTCTTTTTAAAGGGGGCCATTGCCCCGGGAAATTTTGGCGTTTGGGCCGGCCACTGACCCTAAAATTTTGGGCCCTCCCCCTCCGGCAGCCCTCTCCCGGATTTTTTAGTCCCCTCCTGACCCTTTAAGAAACCCGTCTTTTTCCCTTTTGTTTCCCTTTTTCCGTGTACCAACCGATTTTCGCTCCCCCGGTTCCCACCACAAACCTCTGCCGCCTGCCCCTGACCAATGCCTGCCCCTGACAACCCCCAAAAACCCCTCGCGATTCTGCCACGCTTACCCTTTGGCTACCCACCGCAAAAAGCCCCGCCAGGGGAAAAACGCCCCTGGAAAGTTCCCCGGCCCAGAAAGGGTCCATCCCCCTTTCCCGGGGGGCCTCTGGTTAAAACCCGGGGTTTCTACTTAATTCCTTTCCCTGGCGGGGGCCCCCAACCATCGCTTGCGGGGGGCCCAGGGGATCCACTACCAACACCTTTTTAAGTAAAAACCCGGGGCCCAAAGGTTTCCCGCCAAGGGGGCCTCTGCCTGGGGGAAGGGCGGACCTTCCCGGGCATTTCGTCGCGCAACAGCCCACTCAAATTCCCAAACCAGGCCCCCGCATTGGACCATTTAAACCGCCATTTTTAAAGCAATTTCCGGGGCCCGAACCACCCGCGGGGCCCGGCCAATTTCCACCCGTGACTACACCCGCCTCCCGCCGCTCCGGCCGAAAAACGGGGGGCCCCTAAGTTTCCCGGTTACCGCAAAACCCCTCCCAAGTTTGAAGGGGATTTCCAAGCAGTGCCGAGGCTTTATCACCCTGCTAAAAGGGAAAATTTAAAAAATTAAAATTGGAAAAGCCCCAATTTCCCCCTAGGGGAGCTTTCCCTAAAAGTGGGTTTTTGTGGTCAGCCCCTGTTTCCCCGGGGGAAAACCTTAGAAAGGGGGGCCAAAAACCCCCCGGGGGATCGGAAACCCCCCCCCTGGGGACCCCGGATCTGCGCCCTTTCCCTTCCGGGAAAGTTCCGCGGGCTTTTTTTTTGAGGAACCCCCGGGCATCCTCCCCCGGACTGCCCTCCCACTCTATCCCAGGTAGACTCGTCAGTGGGAACTCCACAGTCCCGGTTCCGCACACTAGCCCAGATTTAAACCCGGAACGGGGGCGGCCTTTTGTGCGTTTCCTTAAAAAGGGGGGTCTCCGGGGTAGGTTTAAAGGGAAAGTGCGGGGCCCGCAAGAGACATCCCGTCCTTTCTCCCAGCGGGAAAATTAATTTGGCAAACCCGAAATTGGACGTGGCTTTTCCCCGGGGAGACAAGGAGCCCGGAAAGGGAACCCGGAGGGGGGGAAAACGTCCTCCCCCCGGGTACCCTTTTTCTGGGCTTCCCGGTTTCCCAAAGAGGCAACCTACGCCCCTTTTCAACCACCCCCCAATTGGGGAGCCCAGCAGGTCGACAAGGTACACCCTTTCCAGACAAGAACGGGCCTTTTAAACGTGGGTCGGGGCAACCGGGGCCTCTACTGTCAGCCCTTTACACTTCCGGGGGAAAATTGCCCCCCAACCCCCAAAGCGCCCGGGGGAAACTCCCGCACCGGGGGTTCGTGGGAGGGGGCGCCCCTTTGGGGAAAATTTTCCCCCCTCTCCACGCATATTTTTGCCTTTTTCAAGTCAGGACTAAATGCTGGTCCACATTCCGTCCCTCCCCTTCTTGGACTCTGGTTTGGGCCCGGGGAACTTTTTTCACCCGCTCCTTGGGGGTCGCGGGTACCGCTTCCAGTGGCCCGGGTTGGGAAAAAAACCCCGGTCATCCCCCGGGGTAAAACGGCGAGCGCAAAGCGAAAAATATCCCATTTTTTCACCCACCAACCCCCACTGCCTTCTTTGGGGGAGCCCTTTGCATAAGGAGAAGATCCCCCCTTCTATGCCCTTGCCACGCCTTTTTTGGGCCCTTTCCCTTCCGGATTTCCCGTGGCGGGCGTCTCCACTCTCCTACGCGGGAACGGGGACGCCCAGGTAAAAATAAAACTCGTTTGGGTTCCCCCCAACTGCCTGACCTTTGTCTGGTGGCCCCCCTCGCCCGGTGTTTACCGTCTTTTTCCGCACGGCCCCCTGCGAACCTTTGGCCGGGCCCCCCTTTCCCCCCCCGAATCCCGGGGTTTTTCACCAAATGTCTTTTGGGAGAAAAGAAGCGGAGATCCTTCCCCCTCTTTTCGCCCTTTAATGACGGGCCCCGACCCCGACCAACTGCCAGGTACCAGCCCCCCCGGGGGGCCCGATTTCTTTTTCCCCTTGCCGTTCCCAGACTAAAGCTAGGGTCCGAATATACCCGGGGAAAACCCTCCAGAAGGGGTTCAAAAGGGAAAAATCCCCCAAACCCCGCGGGGGCCCGGGATTCTTCTTCGTTGAAAAAAAGGGAAACGGAAACCCCGCGCCCCTGCTTAAATTACGGGGTCTTAAAAAGATCCCGGTGAAAAATGGGTTACCTCTGAAATTGTTTTCCACCCCTTTTTTATGGGTCTCCCAGGGTGCGAAATTTTCCCTTCCCCAAATTTGGGATTTAAAGGGGGAAACCCCTATAACTCACCCCGCACCGGGGGGCAATAAAGTGGAAAAAGGGCTTTTAAAAAACCAGGGACGGGCACTTCGAAAAACTTGGAAAAGCCATTCGGTTTTTAAAGCCCCACCGTTTTTCCCCGGGAAATTTCCCCGTAAAACGACATTTTCCCGGGGCCCTTGTATACGTGTATCTTTATGTCCCTGGACAAACACCCGGGAAAAAACCTTCTGACTTGGAGACTCACCGGTTTTAGTCCCCCCAGGTTCTGAGGCGCCTCCCCCGGGCCCAAACCCCCTATACCCAAGTTGGGAAAGTTTAACTTTCATCAGAAACCCCGCCTGCCATTCCCTTGGGGGTAATTATCTCGGAAACCAAAGGGGTTTCAGAAAGGGCCCAGGCCAAGCTGCTCCCGTCCTAAATGGGCCCCCTTTTGTTGGTTCCCTTTGGGCTATTTTCAACGCCCTTTCCCGGGGGTTCTGTAATTTTACCGGGGAATTTCATCCCCACACTTTTCCACACGGGTTTGGGACCCATCGGGCGCCTCAAAAGAAAAAGAACCCTAAACCCCGCGAAAACCGGCCACCCGGGGCCGAGGGAAACATTTTCGAAAATTTTAAGTCTGCCTTCGCCTCCCTTCATCCCGTCACGGCCGGGGCCCTTTCTAAGCCGTTTGCGCTTGAGGTGGACGGGCCCCTTTTGGGCGGGGTCGGGGCGGTTTCCAAACGCAAAAGGGGGCCCCCAGGGGGGAACGGGCCCCCGCGGCTTTCTTTTTTAAAACTTTTTTTCACCGGGGGGAAAGGAACTATACGATCAGACCGGGAGTTGTTTTGGGCCCTCAAGCTAGCCCCGGGGGAATGGCGGGTTTTCTACTGGAGGGGGCTTTGGCCCTCCCATCAATTTTTTACTCGACCCAGACACCTCCAAACCCTCCAGACGGCCCCCGCACTCAAAACCCCGCCAAAGGGTAGATGGGCACTTTTTTTTCTCCCCGATTTTTATTTCCAAATCCAACTTTTCCGGGCCGGACGAGAAGAAATGTTAAGGCGGGGTGCCCTTGTCCCCTTGCGCTTCTTTTGTGGTTTTTGGGGGGAAACCTCCCCGGAAACACAAAATACCCCCGGAAAGGGCCCTTTTCCCTTTTAGCCCCCCCGTTACCTTTCCGGGATTCCCGCCGGGAAACATACGTGGGGCCCCCCACTCCGCCAAAAGATCCTGAAGGGGGGAATTGCTCATTAGGGGGCGGACAAACCCCCGGGGCCCCTTTAAAAACCCACTCCTTATCTCTCTGGTTTTTCAAATGGTGGCCGGGCCCCGCTAAGGGGGGTTTTAAAAAAATTTTTCCCAGGCCCGTACCAAACCCGGGCCCCTAACAAAAAAACCTTTGTTTACAGGGCCCGTTTGGCTCCTTTCTTTCCCCCGGGCCCTTTTTTACTACCCCTTGGGGCCGCATGTGGCGATTTGGAAATTTTTTTAAACCCATTTTTTCCCCCCTTTCCCCTGGGAACACCGTGATCTGGGGGAGGGTTAAAAGAAACGTTTTTTCTAAAAATGGCTTTACTTTGTCCCACTGAAAGGGGCTGTCCCTTTTGGCCCCCCGGGGCCTTCTAACCTATTTTTACACCACAACTTTCGCCTACACGGGATGCCCCTGCAAAAGGGCCCCTGACCCGCGGGTCCCGTTTTTTCTCCCAAAAACTGGCGGGCCCCCCCTGTTTCCCCTTTCTTCAAAGGGTTTAAACTTTGGGTTTTTTCCCGGCCCCTTTTTCATCCCCAACTAATGGCCAAATTTGAAAGGGGTTAAAACCCGGGCCCCCGGGGGGCCTACTTGCGCCCCCTTTTTCTCGGCCCCTCAGAATAACTGGGCTGGAAACAACTCCCCTGGGGGGAAATTTTCCCACAATTCCCCCAGATTCCAGTCAAACGGGGGGGGCCTTTTCCTTTTCTATTATTGGGGTTAAGGGGCCTGCATTTCCCCCGCCCTCCCTCCCAATGCCCTCTCATTCCCCAAGTCCCCCGCTGAGATACCCCGGTCCCCCCGACATGAAAAGTATTTGGGCCCTGTCCCCCCCAGTCTTTGCTCCGGGGCTTTGCACCCCATGAAAGCTCAGGCGGAAAAAAAAGAAGGGGCCCCCCTCCAGTTTTTTCCCCCTGGCATAAAGTTTTGGGTGTCTGCCAAATATGTCAGGCTTTAAAAATCCCAAGCTATAAATTTTGGGGCCCCGCACATAGGTTCCCCTTTTTAGGTGCTCAGGAACCCCTAAACCCGGTGGGCCCATAAACCTTTCCCGGGCCCCCCCCCCTCCCATTTTCGCATTTCCCAAAATTTTTTTTTATGTGGGCAATTTTTAAAACCCCGGTCCTAACCGTTTTTCCCCGTAAGGGTGCCCCTCCTTCCCCCGGTTTGGGGGATGCTACTAAATTTTAATTTCCCCCCCGGGAAGGGGATCCCTTTGGTTTTGAAGGGGTCCCAGGGGGGAAACGATACTTTCTTTAACGAGTGGAAGGGTTTCCCGGGGCCCCAAGAAAGGTCATGGGAGCCCGGGGGGGTACAAAAATTTTTGGACCGTTCCCAAATTGTTTTGAGGTTTTCCCCCCCCGGGTGGGAAAGGGGAGGCCTAAAGGGGGGGGTAAATGTAACAGCGGGGCCCCCCGCAGACCTTCCCCGGTCTGGGGGGGACGTTCCTTTTTGGGCCCCCGGCCCCCTCCTGGGGGGCCGCGGGCGATGGCGGGACGGGCCGTGCCCCGGGGCCGTTGGGGGGCCCCGGGCCGTTCCCCCCGGCGTAAAAATAACTTACCCCCCCCGCTCCTGACCCCCAGGCGCCGGGGCCTCAACCACCTCCATCCCGGCCCTTGGGGGCGCGGGCCCAAACCCCCCCTTTAAAAGGGCCCCGGGGGGTTAATTCGTTCCCGGGAAAATACCCTTATCACCCCCCCTTGGGCCCCGCCGGGGATTGGGGGGGGAAGAGGAGGGGTTTTTTTTCAAAAAAGGGGGGGGGGGGGGGAAAGGGGTGGGGGAAAAGGGGGGGGGAATGGGGGGGGGGGGTAAAAATTTAGGGGTTTTTGGGGGGGGGGGGGGGTTGGGGGATTTTTTAGTGCCTTTCCGGGGCCTTTTAGAGAAAGCCCCTTTGTTCCCTTTTTTGCCTTTTCCGTTACCAGACCGACTCCACCCCCCTTTCCGGGGCCCAACCCAAACCTTTTGCCGCCTTCCTTGACCTATTGCCTGTCCCTGGGCTACCCTCAGCCTCGCGGGGTTCTGTACCCACGCTTTTTCCTTGGGGTACCCACCGCAACAAGTCCCCCAGTGGAAACGACCTGGTAGTTTCCCCGCCCCCGCAGCAAGTCCATCCCGCTTTGCGGGGGGCTCTGGTGGGAAAACCCGGGTTCCTACTTAGATTTCCCTTCCCTGGCGTGGGCTTCCCCCATCGCTTGCGGTGGCCCAGCGGATCCACTACCACAGCCGTTACAATAATACAGTACCTTGTGCCCTATATATCTAATGTTTGCTGGCAGCTTTCATGATTGTTTATATGAAACTGCCTGAAGTCTGGTACAGACAGAGATAACATTCACAATTTATATCCATATCCTGAGCCAGCTCTTGTCTCCTTTTAGTGCGTTTGACAGTCATGAATTCCAGAACCAATAGTATAAAGCACATCCTTTTATAGTTACCTATCAGAATAACCCGGCTTCACACGGGTCCAATTAACTGTTTGTTGTTTGTGTAAGGTGTTAAAATCTGCTATTTTCTGGTCAGTATGTCCGGAGATGGGCTTGGGACACTGTCCGATGGAGCGCTCTGCCACTTAAGACATGCAAGTACAATGTCCCACAATCTGTGCTGGGAGTTTATTTAGGCCACTTGAATTGGGTGAGAATGTAGGCTAGACAGACCTGGCTTTATCAGTTGGGGTGTCTGACTCGCTAAGATTACAGTCAAGCCTCAGTCTGCTGGGGAGACTCAGCAGCTCACTGGTGGGTGTGATGGAAATCTGCTGGGGAGGCTGCTGATCATCTGACTCGCTAAGGCCATGTTCACACGGCTTAAAATGGGCCGTATTTCGGTCCGTAATTACGCGCCGAAGTGCGCCAATTTAACCGGGCCGAATACGGCCCATACTCCATTACGGTAAAACCACAGTTCTCATAGAGAACTATGGATTACGACTCCTCTCCCCGTCCAGCGAAAGCCGCCTGGCGGGGAGATAATTGACATGTCACATTCTAGCGTGCTATACGCGCCAGCTAGCAGTGATTGTTCTATTGGGCCCGAGGACGAAGTGACCGGGCCCCTCGCTCGACTCCCCCGCTTCGAGATCTCCAGTCCCGCCACAACCGGCCACAAACGGGGGCGTAATTGCCGGGGCGAAATTACGCCACCGCAGTCATAAGCCGTGTGAACCTAGCCTAAAGAACTGAGAGTATGACCATCAGTATCCTGCTGGGGACAGAATTCAGCAGCTCACTGGTGGGTGTGATGTAGACAGGCCTCGATCTGCTGGGGAGTCTCCACACTGATTCACCCTGACTCACTAAGACTGCAGAGATTCAGGGGCATTGCAAAGGGTCTTAAAAACATTCAGGTGGCACGGGCCCTTTGTTAGTGCGAGTTATGAACAGTCGCTGTCTGCCATGCAAACTTGAGTGGGCTTATGCGTGTGAAGGCCCGCTATAAATCATCCTGTTGTTCCACATTTGCCATTCAGATGTTCAGTGCAACGTGCAACATCCATATGCAGAGGAAGGGGTTGACGCGTTAAACCCCCTGCCGCCGCTAGCACTCCATCAGCAAGAGACGCTGCTCTTACATCTCCTTACTGATGGTCTCGCGACCAAATACCCCTCCTCCCAGCCCATGGCTACAGCATTGCCCCACCTACCAATCCTGCAAGGAATCAAAACGTAGGTTGCAATCCCCTCATCTTTCTTCCCAAATTTTGGGGGCACAAAAGTGCCATCTTGATAGTCTGAAACAAATACGGTAATATGTGGCAATTGTAGTCTTAACTCCTCAAATGACACAGCTGTTTTCCATCTTGTTTTTCTCTTTTTTCATCTATACAACTCTTTTGTTTTCATTTTAAGTTGATATATAGCCGTGTAAAGGGCTTATTTTTGTGCAGGATTTAGCAGACATTTCTTCTTACTGGTACCATATTTGGATAGCAATATTCATGTCTGTTTTTATGATCACCTTCGTATTCCAAATTTTATGAGGCAAAGTGTAGAAAAAATCCTGGTAATGTTTTTTAATTTTTTTACAGCCTGTACATGTGGGCATTAAACATACGATTACAGCAATACCCAATCATGACCCATTCTAATAGCCATAACTTTTATTTCATTGGTACTGTACTGTAGCTCATGGGACTTTTTTTGATCTGCTATTTATTCAATTCTTGTTCAGTGGGATGAACAAAAAATTTTTTTTTTAAAACAAAAAATTGTAGCAGTGTTCATGGAGGGGTAAAATATCATTTTTATAAGCACTTCATGTGGTTGATACACACACGGTGATCTGCCAAATATCTGTGTAACTTTTTATTTTACAATTTTTCATTCACAAGCATTTGTTTAATTGGTGAATAAGGTTATTGTGTGTTTTTGTTTCTATTGTTTTTTTTTAACACTTATTATTTGCTTGACCACTTTAAAACATCGAGACTTACGACTCACTGCGATGGCCCCTAGCCCAGCTGTTACATTCCAACAGGGAACATATATACACCAAATGAAACACACAGGTAAAATACTGGACATAGTGTTATAATCTGTTCCTGTGTGTATATTACAGTATAATAATTATTGTATATAACCACACACGTGTACTTTATCAGGTTACATTTTGAGTATATACTGTCCCTGTGTTAGAAGTACATTGTGTGTCTGTATGTGTCCAATATAATATAAATATATATATAAATATTTAAGATAGTAGACATATATATAATATATAATATATAATATATATATATATACTAGTGGATGTGTTAGTGTGTATATAAATATATATATCTGTACAATATAACAACACAGGAACAGTATATACACATGTCCCAATATATTTACCTTGTGTGAACTACAATTGTGTATATAACTGTCCCTGTGTGTATCATTACAGTATATATATTTATTATACACACACTACACCACTATCGTCTATATATATATATATATATACATACACACCCAGTACACAGCAGCACGTGTACGGTATAAACAGGACTGTATATACTCAAATATAACACCCATATAGAGTTTCTTCATAATCATGTATATACTGTACATGTGTTTGTGGTGAGTGTATATCATATATAGTGGTGTGTAGATATAAATATAAATATACTGTAAATATACTACACAGAACTATATACACATGTCCAGTATTACCTTGTTTTACATTTGGGTATTTATCTTGTCCTATGTGTTATGTATAATAACTAATATCCTGTACCTCTGTGAACACAGGTCCATTATATGAGCATAGACATGTGAGGTGGGCGGGGCATAGGCGCTCCAGTCCTGCCTCAGGACATACCTTATGTCAGGGTCACTGGGGTCTTTCGTAAGCTCCTGGGCTGTTTAGGCAGCTCTGGAAGACTTGAGGAAACCAGAAAGGCTCGTTCTGGTGTTCTCATAGTGAATGGGGCCTGACCTCTAGGCTGCAGACGGAGCCTGTCAGAGATAGCATGCAGGGAACTTCTGTCGGTGCAAATCTCCCGGGGGAGGGCCGTGCAGGGAGCACAGAAAAAGGATGGGCTGCTCTCCACGCTCTCTGAGATTGCTGAGAGCTCTGGAGGTGGGCGTAGCTTCTTCCTCACGTGGCACTCGCGAGCAGAAGAGGTGAGAAGACTTAATCATTGCGGGGCAGTATGCTTAAACAAATCCGGGGCTTCTGCCCCGAATGATACTGCCTAGTGCGACGCCCCCTGGTCAAGAAATGCCTTAGTCTGCAGGGAGATTCAGCAGCTCACAGGTGGGTGTGAATGTAGACAGGCCACGATCTTGCTGGGGAGACCTCCACTGAATTCATCTGGACTCTCTAGAGACTGCAGAATGGCCATCATTCTTGCTGGGCGAGATTTCAGGGCAGCTCACTGGTGGGTGTGATGTAGACAGGCCTCGATCTGCTGGGGAGTCTCCACTGATCATCTGACTCTCTAAGTCTACAGAGATGCCTCAGTCTGCTGGGCGGCGATTCAGCCGCTCTCACTGGTGTGGTGTATTAGACATGCATCGAATGCTGCGGTAGTCTCCACTGATCAACTGACGTCGCTAAGATTACAGTAAACCCTCAGTTGCTGGGGAGACTCAGAGCTCACTGGGGGGGTGTGATGGAAATCTGCGGGGAGGTGGTCATCGACTCGCTAGATGGAGTGCCTCAGTCTGTGGGGAGATTCAGCAGCTCATGGTGGGTGGATGTGAAGGCCTCGATTGGGGGGGAGTCTCCATGTCCCTGACTCTCTAAGACTGCAGAAATGCCTCAGTCTGCTGGGGAGATTCAGCAGCTCGCTGTTGGGTGTGATGGAGACAGGCTTCGATTGTGGGGAGTTCCATGATCACCTGACTTCTAAGGCCTTATTCCAGGGGTTTATTTTGCCGCGGATTGGCGCCGTATGCCGCCGGATTTTGGGCTGAGTAGGGCCCCAAAATCCGCGGAGTCATTCGAATCCACTGTTCATAGAGAACAGGGGATTCCGTCGTCCTCCCCGCTCGGGAATCCCCCGCGGGGGAAAAGGAAAAAGAACATTATTTACGGGCGTACGCGCCGTAGATAATGATTGTCTTTGGGGGCCGGGTAGCGGGGGCCCCCCCGCGCCCCGGCCCCGCCCCCCACCGCCCCTTTTTTCCGACGGATTTGTGAGTCAATAGGGGTACAAACCCATCGGAAATAAGCCGTGTAAACAGGGCTAAGTTGCAGGGATCCCTCAGTTGTGGGGAGTTCAGCAGCTCACTGGTGGGTGTGATGTAGACGGGCCCTCGATCTGCTGGGGGGGTCCCATGACCCTGTCTCAAAGTCTACAGAGATGCCTCAGTCTGCGGGGGAATTCGCAGTCGTGGGGGGGTGTGTTGGAGAAAGTTCGTCTGCTGGGAGTCCCCCACTGATTAAACGACTCTTAAGGCCCCGTTTTCACAGGCTTATTTGTCCCGGTTTGGGCGCGAAAACCGCGCCGATTTGTGTGCAGTACGGAACCAAACCCGTCGGAGTATTTTGGGTTTTAATTCCATGTCTCATAGAGAACAGTGGTTCCGTCGCCCCTCCCCGCTCGGCGAACCCGCCGGGCGGGGGAAAGTGCACTTTATTTACGGCGGGGCGGGGCCGGAGATATGCATTGTCTTTGGGGCGGCGGGCTGCTCCCCCGCCGTGCTCCGCCCCGCCCGTGCCCGCCCCTTATTAAAGCCGGAATTGGAGCGCAATCGGCTCGCAAAAACCGGCTGAAAAGCGGTGAACGGGGCCTAAGACTGCAGGGATGCCTCAGTCTGCTGGAGAGATTCAGCAGCTTGCTGTTGGTGTGATATAACTGCTCTGTCTGGAGAAGCAATTGGGTCTGTTGGGTAGTCTCTGCTGCTCATCTGTTTTGCCGAGACTGCAGTCATGCCTCTGTCTGCTGGGGAGACTCAGTGGCTCACTGTTGGATGTGATGTATCTGGTCAGTCTGGAGAAGGGCTTGGGTCTGCTTGGGAGTCTCTTGATCATCTGACTCTCTAAGACTGCAGTTATGCCTCAGTCTGCTGGGGAGACCTAGTGGCTCGCTGTTGGGTGTGGTGTATCTGGTCAGTCTGGAGAAGGGCTTGGATCTGCTGGGTAGTCTCTGCTGCTCATCTGGTTTGCTGAGACTGCAGACATGCCTCAGTCTGCTGGGGAGATTCAGCAGCTCACTGTTGGGTGTTATGTATCTGGTCAGTCTCGAGAAGGGTTTGGATCTGCTCGGTAGTCTTTGGTGCTTATCTTGTTTGCTGAGACTGCATTAATGCCTCAGTCTGCTGGGGAGATTCAGCAGCTCACTGTTGGGTGTGATGTATCTGGTCAGCTTGGAGAAAGGCTTGATACAACTAGACTTTGAAGTTTCTTATGACAATGGTACCAACCAAAATAGGATCAGACTAGACAATCCTTATCTGAATTATAATTAATCTGTACTATATGGTGTAATATTGACTATTATACACTTTTGAGGTTGCTATATATTATGATAATAATTTTTATACCATTCTATAGTTGTAGAAATTTTTTATGATTGATATTACTATCTTTAGCAATTCTCTTTATTTGCATTGTCTTTATGATGGATATTATATATTACCAATAGGGATGTCATATATACCGTGTTTCCCTGAAAATAAGACCTAGAGGCAGTCATTGCTGCAGCTCCCCCCACACCATACATTAGCATTTGCAGATCATTTAGATAGCCTCCCACACAAGGTAAGACCTATCTGGACAAGAGGTGCTCATTTAAGGAAAGTGCTATTGCTAGACACAAGAGATTGGGGCCAATGTTTCTAAAAGAAATGGAGTCACAAGAAATTCACCTTGAAAGGGTTTGGAGAGTTATGATGATGTTCCAGAAGATGAGGACAGGACCCAATAATTGTCGCTTTTTGTTCATAAATACCAGGATTAGTAAATGCACCATAGATTGTTGTACATGGAAATAGTCACAAGAAATTCTTAATGGAATTCAGAGTTTGGCTGCTTATGCTGATGTTTGTGATGAAATCACTACAGTATATTAATACATGTTGATGTTTTGTTCAACAATAAGGCCGTGTTCACACGGCTTATTCACGGCGGATTTGTGCGCCGTATTGAGCGCACAAATCCGCCGTGAATAAGGGGCGGGACGGGGCGGGGCCGGAGCGCGGCGGGGGCGCCCGCTCCGGCCCCATAGACAATGCATTGTTTTTCGGCGCGTCCGCCCGGTAAATAATGTGCATGTCCCCTTTCCCCCCGCGGCGGATTTGCCGAGCGGGGAGGAGCGACGGAAATCCACTGTTCCTATGAGAGCAGTGGATTACCGTAATGACTCCGACGGATTTGGCGCCGTATTTTAAACGCAAATCCGGCGGGAAATAAAAGGCGCCAATCCGTCGGCAAATAAGCCGTGTGAACGGGGCCTTAATGTGAATCCTTGTTCATGGAAAAATAAGAAATCCCCTGAAAACAAGACCTAGCACGTCTTTAGGAGTAAAAATTAATATAAGACACTGTCTTATTTTCGGGGAAACAGGGTATGGATATGTTATATTTAATTCTTTGAATATTGATCCTATACCCCCTTGTGGTGATCTTGTTCTATCCCTCCATCCTCAGTGGTAAATTATAAGTGCTATGTCTTTATATATTTTTTGATTCAAAATAAAAGTTGTATATTTTATGCTGGTGTTGGTACCATGCACTATTTTTCGTGAAGTCTGGGGAAGGGCTTGAGTCTGCTGTGGAGTCCTTGCTTCTCATCTGTCTTGCTGATACTTCAGTTGCGACTCAAAATACTGAGCAGTTTCTGTAGTTCCTTGTTGGCTGTGATGCACATAATCAGCCTGGAGACAGTCTCGGGTGTGTTGGGGAGTCTCTGATGGCCGTCTGTTTCGCTGAGAGTGATGGCTCAGTCTGCTGGGGAGTTTCAAGAGCTCACTGTTAGCTGTGTCACATCCAAATTTTTTCTGAATATTTCTAAAACCTTCTGAAGCGCCTGATCTATCTATGGTCTAAATTTGCTGCTGATTGGTCCAGTCATTTGGCCATGCATAAAGAATAAACAGAAAGATGTACAGCGATTGTGACATATTGCTAACTTGGCATAATCAGAAGGAAAAGCCAGATGTCTTTCAAATATTTAAGTAGCTGAACATTTCTAATTAAAAGCTACCCCTCTGCTTAATCCAGGTCTGTACACAATACTTTTAAACTAAGATGCAAGTCAACATGATACCTGAGTATTGGAAAACACTAAGGGCGACATGTATGAAGCTCACCACGTCGGGGCGCATGTTTTTGCCAGTTTTCCGGCGAAATTTGCGCCTGATTTATGTCAGCGCCAGGGCACGCTCATACAAACCATGTAAAGTCCGCCGCGCCTCGCCAGTGTGTGGGGCGCAGTTCGGGACTTAGGCGCAGTGTGGGGCTGCACCTAAGATTCGCCGCCCGAGGTAGTGCGCTCATACATACCATGTAAAATCCGCCGCGCCTCACCAGTGTGTGGGGCACAGTGCGGGGACTTAGGCGCAGTGCGGGGCTGCGCCTAATATTCGCCGTCCGAGGAGGTGCGCTCATACATGCGGTGAAAAGTTCACCGCGCCTCGCCAGTGTGTGGGGCGCAGTGCGGGACTTAGGCGCAGAAGGGACTGCAGCAAACATGTATTCCGATTCGAGACAGGCTGGAAAACAGCGAGAAATCATTAAAGATGTCCATGCGGAGTATGAATAAAAAAATCGCCTTTATTAGGTGTAAAACATTATCTGAAAAAGAGCTGAAACCTACAAAAAAAATACATAAATAAAATCACTTTCAAAAAATCCAGATCGGCGCAACATCGGGAATTTGGATATTGAAAATTGCCGGGAAATACAGTAATTCAAATTCTGTAAGCTATTCTGATTGGTCGGCAGAAACCAGCCAATCAGAATAGGAGCAACAGTGACCGATTATAACCTATAGAGAAATATTGACCAATCAAAATCAAAGGCGGGACAGTTTAAAATACAGTAAAAAGGCAGAAAAGAGCTGATTGGTTGAGCTAGCGGGGCCTTGGCAATCCTGGTCAATCAGAATAGGAGCGACAGGGACCCATTATGATAATACTCCCGAAGTTGTACCGATCTGTATATAAAATGAACAATAATATTGGGTTAAAGAAAAAAAAAATTTATTCAATAAATTCATTTTTATTTCTTTATTTTTGTTAGCCAATGCTCAATAGTATGGGTGTAACAAAATAAAAATTATTTTATTGAATTAATATTTTTTTTTTCGTTACCCCCATATTATTGGTCATTTTATATACAGATCGGTATAACTTCGGAAGTATTATCATATGATTTCGGCCATGTACAGTTTTATTCCAGATTGCATTAGAAAACCCATAAGAGCGTCGCTCGCTCTCCCATTGGTCCAAATAACCGCGCCTCTTAAGTTAGCCAATCACAAACAGAGCTCGCTCTGCATTTCTTTTCCCATAGAACTCTATGAGAAGGTAGCTCAGCCGCTGATTGGCTAAGCAGGACGAGCCTCTCTTCCCCCAAACCAATCACCGTCCTAGAATATTTCCCATAGACAGTAATAACTTTTAGGGCGCCCTTCTATCGCGCCCTTCTTTCTCCATTCAAAATAGAAGCACTACATATGATTGGTGGATACATAACTGCCGCCTGGGCTCAACCAATCAGCTCTTTCTGCCTTTTTTACTGTATTTTGAACTGTCCGCCTTTTCATTTGATTGGTCCATAATTCTCCATAGCTTATAATGGGTCACTGTCGCTGCTATTCTGATTGGTTGGTTTATGCCGACCAATGAGAAGAGCTTACAGAATTTGAATTACTGTATTTCCCGGCAATTCTCTATATCTCAATTCCTTATGTAGCGCCGGTCTCGGCGACAAACGCGTTGTTAGTGATTTGATTGATTTATGTTTATAGAAGGTTTCAGCTCTTTTACCGAGAATATTTTACACCTAATAAAAATGATTTTTTTAATCATAATCCATGCCGCACAGCGCTGAGAGCCGAGATTTCATTACCCCGATCTCCATTGACTACAATGGGACAGGTAGCTCACGCGCTGATTGGCCGAGATAGCCAAGCCCCCGCTAGCTCAACCAATCAGCTCTTTTCTGCATTTTTACTGTATTTTGAACTATCCCGCCTTTTATTTTGATTGCTCTTTACTTCTCCATGGGTTATAATGGGTCCCTGTCGCTCCTATTCTGATTGATCAGGATTGCCAAGCCCCCACTAGCTCAACCAATCAGCTCTTTTCTGCCTTTTTACTGTATTTTGAACTGTCCCGCCTTCGATTTTGATTGGTCAATATTTCTCCATAGGTTATAATGGTTCATTGTCGCTCCTATTCTGATTGGCTGGTTTCTGCCGACCAATGAGAATAGCTTACAGAATTTGAATTACTGTATTTCCCAGCAATTTCCAAGATCCTAATTCCTGATGTTGTGCCGTTCTAGATTTTTGGAAAGTGAGTTTTTTATTTATTTCTTTTTTTTAAGGTTTGAGCTCTTTTTCTGACAATGTTTTACACCTATTAAAGGCAATTTTTTTTGGAATCATACTCCATGCCTCACAGAGCTGAGAGCCGAGATTTCTGTTGTGATCTTTTATATTTCCTATCATGTTCTGTTCTCGCTTCACTTCGCCTCTGCCGGATCATTTAGACCAGAATCAACCAGGTGTGCCTGTCGGAGCTGCCGAGTGCTGCAATGGGCCGCACTTTGTCGAGCCACGATCATACATGCCTCGGAGTTTTCGTGTGCGCCGTGTCCCGCCCCGGAATGCCCACACCGCGCCCATTACACGCCCCTTCATGTGATGCGCATCTGAAAGTGGCGAACGCTGCGCCTGACATTGAATCCCTGCATCCGACAGCGGATTCGGGCCTGTGAGGTGCAGGTTATGCCAGAAAACAGGTGTAAATACCGTTCATACATGTCGCCCTAGAGATTGAAATCAGGCTTTTGTCGAATATGAGGTTTGGTTAATACCTTCCTTATAATAATTCTTCTCTAAGCTTTCATACATTTCTGTATTCAGATGGGTTATACAGATTTACTGTAAATGGCTCCTTTCTTTCAGAAACAGCACCACATATATCCATAGACTGTCTGGTGCTGCAACACAGCTTTGTTGAATAGGGCTGAGCTGCAATACTAAACACAACCTGTGGACTGGTGTGGCACTATTTTCTAAGAAACTGGCCATGTTTGTTTATCATGTAAACACTTTAAGCCCTAGGTTATCTCTGCTATTGTGCCAACTGATTAGGCTTTTTAATTGGATTGCAAAATATAAGGTTATATACTGTATTTAGGACCTACCGCCATTTTAGGGTGTGTGGTGTCTGCAAGAGCCATGTGAACAGTTCTGTGTCAAGACTTTGAAGGAAGCTGTTCTGTCTATGTAAGGGCTTGTCCCTACGACAAGGGTTTTTGGGCGGATTTACAGACAGTTTTTGGTTTTGAAAACCGTCTATAAACCGTCCGTCAAACTTTACAATGGACCTCTATGGAAAATCCGTGCAGCGGTCCCCAACCAGTATTTGCTCTCTGCAGTGGGGACGTGCCCTTATTCATAATCTGTTTCTGAAGTGGAGAAAACTCACTTCCTTTGCTCACCATCACTTACCACACCCAACATAAGCAAATGGGGTTTTTTGCCTTCATCTGGATCAACACTATAGCACAATAGACCTAACTGGATGGACGTCTGTCTTTTTTCGGCCTTACAAACTATGTAACCAATGAAAAGGAAGTCAATATTACCTAAAAACTGTATTAAACCGTATTTGATGGACTGTTGTCCATTCACCAGTGAAATATGAAATAACATTGAGATTTGCTAGAAACATGAAACTGAAAGTAATAAGTAGCTAGACCTTTTTAAATTAGTTTACTGACAGATTCCCAAGGTTTTAGGTGTAATATTATGTTAGTGGGACTTTAAGACAAAATAAAGTTGTTTTGTATATTTTGTAACTTTGAATTAGCTTGTTCATGTTTCATTTATGCAGGGTTTGCAGGATTTACTAAGGCCTTCAGTGTCTTCAGTGCCATGTTTTACGATATGCAGTATATATTCTTGCAGGAGACTTTATATTTATAACTAAAATAGTAACTGGTTGATGCTGAAATGAAAAACCTAACATAAGACATCTCTGCATGGGCCCTATGTAACATACTTCCTAGGAAAATGGAAAAGTAATAATAGACTAAAATAATTCTCTGTTCTACCAGTGACCCCTCATGTCACAGCCTGTTACTTACCTCCGCAGTAGTCAGGAAGATGTCATCACTAATGTGCCTCACACCACAAGCAACGACTCCAAGAGCAACACCCGGGAACACATAGGAGTTGTTACCCTGCCCAGGGTACAATGTTTGTCCATCTGGGAGAGTGACAGGATCAAATGGACTTCCACTTGCAAAAATACCCCGGCCCTGTAGTTAAGATGAAATGCCAAAATGTATGGAAAATAGCAACCATTATGTCATTGTAATGTTCAAGTGCTAAGAGAAAACATGAAGTACTGCACCAAATATTTGTCTATAGAACTTTCATCTTTGAACTTTAATAGGGATCAACTGAAAATCAATAGTAACAATAAGACACTGACATTGCAGTTGTGTCGTTTTAATTTAGTAGGTGCTGTAAGACATGGCATATTCCTTTAATATGCCATTACACGAGTCTCCAACTGCCTTGACTCAGACTGATCCTCAGCATGGTCCTTCAATGATATCTTCTGCACAGCAGCAGCTCTTCATGCTGCTCAGGGAACTACAGTGCTGTCCCATTGTTAGATATAGCAAGGATGTACCTACTATTTTGTCTTCTTCCTATTAGTTTTGGGGTGGTTGTATAGCAGCTGCCTCACATCTGATCTATTAGAGCAGACCAGCTGACCATGCTGTGCAACCAGGGCTCGTTTAGAATGGGAGTTGCTAACAGTTAGCCTCTCTCCCTGGATTTGGCATGATTGTGTGGATTATAGAGTTAGCTGTATGTTACTGTGTTTAGGGGTTTGCTAAGTATTCGATACCTAGTAATCCAGTATTTTGATTTTTGTATGCCTAGCTCAGTTTAGTCTTGTTTTGTTCATCCTAGTAAGTGCCTTCATCTTTACAGTTCTAGTATGTTTCTTGTCTAGTTTTTGTTGCTGTTTAGTCTGGTTGGTTTAGTCTTTTTTAGTTCCTTTTTCCTTGTATTTGTGAAAATCCTGTACCCCAGTTAGGGCCCGTTTACACGGCAATGGACAAATACCGGTCGGTTCATCCGACCGGTACTTGTCCGGTTTGTGTGCCATGCACACGGCCGCTGGGGGGGAACGGCTTTTCTCCCCCTTGTGAGCGGAGAAAAGCCCTCCCCCTTCACATCCACTTGCACATATTCCGTCAGAAAACCGGCCGGAAGAATGTGCATGTCGAATGATTTTCGGGCAGCCTGCGGGCAGAAAAAGCGCCGGGCGGAAAACCCGTGCAGTGGGGACTGCTGCATGGGTTTTCCATAGAGCCCCGTTGTGCTCGTTTGCGGCCAGTTTTTCAGACGGTCTGCAAAACCGCAAACCGTCTGAAAAACCGGCCGCAAACCCATGCCGTGGGGACATGCCCTTATTTGTCAGTGTATTTGGGTCCTAGAGTCCTCCAGTTTGTGTTAGGGTTACTTGTACTGTAGGGTTATCTTTAGGGATATTTTTTTAACACAGAGTAGGTCAGTGGTGCCTGGAGTTAGGATCAGCATTGAGGATAGATCTATGGAAAAGATTCACTGAAAGTGAGTTAGGGTCTTGTTTGTTGCTGCTCATCATCTGTTAGTATCCATTCTTTTACATTATTGTGCCACTGCCTGCATTGCCATTTTTCAAACTCTGTAAACTAATGGTTCTAGATTTATGTTTAACAAATACTTCATCTTTCCATTGACTACTTGGTTGGCAACAATTTGGCTCTTCTGAATTCTGAGCAGAATCTGAGTACTGAGAGCCATAGCTAGAATGCACGTAAGCTGCAGGCAAGTTATGCCATCTTGTACTAGCCATGATCCTTTACAAACATTCATATAAATAGCTCTCTAGTACAGTCCCTTGTGCACCCTTCCTTAACCCCATGCAGATCAAAAAGTTATTGATTACCTGCTGCTCCTCCATACTCATCTAGAAACACCAATCAAAAATATATCTGTACTATTTCAGGTTTTATAATGATTGGCACAGACATGTCACTGATTAAAGTCTAAACTTGTTGCGGGAATGGTTCCATTTAGCTAACTAAAGAGGATATCTGATTTTAAAAAACATGTTAAGTATGCCATTGAGGCAGTATGAGTTATTAGATTGGGGTGACTACTCTATTAGCTGGAGTGAAGAGTGACTGAAAAGAGAATTTCATGTACATACATTACATGGACAGACAATTGATTTTAATAGCTATCAACAGGAGCAGAAGGTATTCAATAACATTTTGATGGGCATAGGGTGAAACAAGGCTCAGTGTTTAGCACTATTGCCTTGCAGCACTGGAATCCAAGGACACCATCTGCATTTAGTTTGTATGTTCTCCCTGTGTTCGCATGGATTTCTTCTCATTCTCCCAAAAAGGCATATAAACAGGTTATGTAAGATTTGGATTGTGAGCCCTAGAGGGGACAGGGAGCCATGTGAATGTTGACAATCTCTGTACAGTGCTGTGTAAAATGACGGCGCTACCTACCGATTACAGTTGCTGGGAGTCCCAGACTAAAACAATAGGACTACTCACATGTCAGAAATCTAATATATTGCTTACTGTTTAAGTGGAACAGATGACAAACCTTATCTATATGCCAAGTGCGTTTCTTGAAATACAATGAACATAAAATAAAAAGAAACATGTACGGCCACATGCATGAAACTGTTTAGGTCTAAAACTCACTCTTTTGCCCATAGTAACGTATGGGCAAAAAAAGTGAGTTTTAGACCTAAACAGGTTCATACATGTGGCCCGTAATATTGCCTTCCATATCTTCATAAGCTATTATGATAGTTAATATGTAGTGGTACCTGAGTCAGCCTGTAGCATTGCTCTGCAGTACATTCTGCTTTACTTGTTGGATTGCTGAGCGCAAAAATTATTGGTCGCTTATTGAAAGCTGCCATATCTTTTATAATGTGCTCAGTGAAAGCTCCACCTATCGCTGCAACACCTGATGAAAAAGATCAATAGTTATTAAGGGTAAATAGACAATGTAAAAATTATAAGACAATCTATGGATTTATATGTAGATTGTTTACCTATTAGAGCAGTGGGTTTGATATCTTTTACCACATCCTCTAAATTCTTCATTTCAGCATGTGGCTGGGCAAAGCGTTCCTTTTCATGTGTCAGTGAAGATCTACCCTGTGAAAAGAAAGACATGAAGAATTGAAGGAACTGTTTAATTTAAATAGAAATTCTGCAAATATGTGAAATATGCACAAATGTATAACTTGAAGCTCCCAGGTCACAATACAAATTTTGTAAGTGGCTCTTCACCTCCCTTGGCCGTTTATAATACTGGTTTCTTCTTTTGTGACAGAGAAACCTGTAGAAAGGGCAAAAAAACACATGGAAATCTCCAAAGAAGCATTTTATGCTATCTACAATATATGAAAAAAACTTTGAGATTCTTGGTCCGCATGTTTTTGGCCAAAAAATGCTCAAGCCACCATATATTAGAGAAACCTGTAGATCCCTTAAAATAGTCAAGCTGGGAACAAATACTAGCATTACACACAATAACTACACTTCTGCATTGAGTCACAGATAAAAAAAATGTGGTACCATGTTAGCCAGGTGGAACAAAAAAATGAATTGCTCACAGCAAGAAAAACAGTGCAGTCTTGTAGATATTTAGTAGTCTAGTAGTAGTATTGTATATATATATAGTAGTCTAGTAGTAGTCTTGTAGATATGATACATTTTGATGGCAAACAATAAATATCAAGGTTTTGAGCCTATTCGTTTGAGGTATCCGTTTAAAGCCTTGACGTTTATTTTAGCCGTCCAAAAAACAGGAAACAAAACAGGGGGCTTAACTTCAGCCAGAAGGAAACAAAAACAGCTTCACACAGTCTGTGTCAGGCAATTACAGTCTCTTGTCCAAAAGAGCAAGAGAGTTTCCTGAGTTCTTCCCCCACCAGGAAATGTATATACATACATATATAAAAGTGAAAATGGACAAATTGTGCCAAATGTGCCATTTTCCCTCCACGGTGTGATGTGACTTGTGTGAATGGGGAGCAGGTGCGTTAAATCAGAAACGTGAGGGGTGTACTCACTTTTGTGAGATACTGTGCGTGTGTGTATATATATATATATATATGTATGTATATATATATATATATATATATATATATATATATATATATATATAGTTCAAACCAGCTGCATTCTGCATGGCTTATTTCCCTGAGAACAAAGAATCGGACATCTTGGATCCAACCTCCCAATACCTTTCTCTATTACATCATCTGCCGGATGAGGCATGGGAGGCCAAAATTGGTAGGTTCGGCCAACGCTTATCTAATGTATGGCCGGCTTTACTCTCAAGCTCATTCAGCTCTTCTGTTTTTTTCCTTCTTTTAAAATTCATCTTATCACACCATGTCTTTGCTCATCAGATACTCTGTGATATCTTGCTTGATGAAGCAACTAACTGATTTACCATGTGAAATTCTCATCTAACAGTGTAGCTCTTGCACGGGACAGCAATACTTTATATTCTACTATGCTAGAAGATCCAATAGTCAGTACAATCCAATAGTGCCACATACAATACATGTACTGATATACAGGCAGTCCCCGACTTACATCGTTTCGACTTACATCCATCCCCTAGTTACAAACGGAGACTTTTGGGGCATGGCTGGGCGTGCTGACATCACACACATGCCCCATAGTAACCAAGTGCCAGCATGCCACAGCAGCACATGAGATACAGAAATTGAGGTGAAAGCTTCCAAACAGGGGCAAAGACAGCAAAACAAATGTAGAAACTGTTCCATGTACTATCCAAAACAGAAAAAAAAAAAAAATTGCTGGAGTTAAATTTAATAAAATACCTGTTCCGACATATAAATTCAACTTAAGAACAAACCTACAGTCCCTATCCTGTTTGGAACCCGTGGACTGCCTGTACTGCCCATTTTAATATAACTGGAGTAAATGAATACGCCAAACAAGAAAGAACTCTAACTCTTAGTTGTAAAGTATATTGGTTTATAGATTTGTGTAAGATAAAGAAGCCTATATCCACATTTAAATACTGAATTATGCTATATGTGTTCCAGTAGATGGTGCTATGGGCTGGTAAGAATTGTGGTATTGTATTCAACCTATACATGATGGCAATCACTAGATAGTATCTGCTATTTAAAGCAGAATTCTGCAGGCAATTTAATGTATGTGAATCTCATCAGAGGTCACATAAATCCTATATATTCAGATTCCATTATATGTTTTCGAGGTCTCTAATACTAATTAAAATGAATTTCTATGTGGAATATATATACAACTAATCCCTTGTTATTTTAAGAGACATGCAGGAAAGTATTTAGACAGGAAATGCACATTCAACAGACAAGCACATACAAACACTCACGGCCATTTGCTAGATACTTAGGAAAGAACTGGACAAGAGACGGTGAAAGTGAGACATAATTTCATGATATCATGTGAGGTAAACTTAAGGCCTCCTACACATACAGAATTTTTTCACTGTTTTTAAAATATACGGTTTTTTTCTTGTTCTTTTTAACATCTATAAATCCTATACAGAAGCCTACAGAAAAGACGCCAGAAAAAGTCCTGTATCCATAAATAGTATGGTCTCGGTGAGAAAGGTTGTTCTTAAGGAGGCCAACCTAAGTGTTTAGGGGTGCTTATATGCTATTTGGGGAAAAAATTTTTGCAGATAAGCTATGGAGAACAAAGTCAGTTCTCGGGTGATACTTATTGGAGGTAGCATACATCCAGTCATACTGGACCAGTAAAAAAAAGCTTTGACACATGAAGGGTGATTAAAGCCAAGTTAGAAACTCCGTCATAACAAAGAGTTGCCATTCTGCAGAACGCTGTTTCTAGGTCATGTTTCAAGTCTCTCTAATGGGTCAGATGTGGCATAAAGGGATGCTACCTACAATAGGTGGCACCAGAGACCTAGCTGTCTTCTCTAGAGCTTATTCACAAATTCTATTTACCCAGGTAGCATATAAGCATCCCTTCACCTTTAAGGTGGTCTGCTTATTAAGAACCTTTACCTTTGTCCACATGAAGATGTATATAATGGATAGCTATATGTTCCACAAGGTACAACACGTTTTGACCGCATACTGGGGCCGTGATCTGGTATATTTCCATGTAAGTAAACGTACAACACCCAGAAGGCACTTTTGTTTCTCTCATTCTGTATTTGGGGTTCACTCTTTCTTCAACACTTATTGAGTTTGTCATGGCTGTACAGTTTAGTGCTACATGTGTCAAAGCCTAAGGATACACAATACAGTGGTAGGCCTGTTTCTCCATATGTATCTTGTTTATTGGCGCCGTATTATTGTGTCCTACTACAATGAAATGTTATGTTACTTGTAGAAGGTCTGGCTAACACTCCTATTGCATATCCATATTGTATATAAAATAAAAATTCATAGATTTATGAATATTGCTGCAGTGTGTTGAATGTATTGCAGTTGTGGTAAGCAGTGATGGTTTAGCTTTAGCTTTAGAATTATTAATCTTTTCATATTATCCTTTCTGAAACCATCCTTTAAGGATTTTCTTATCTTCAAGTTTGATGTTTAATGCTATCTTTGATTAAATTCCTTGTGGATTCTGTTTAGAAATCTCCATGAACTACAAAAAAAACCCACATCCCATTATTTTGACTGACCACATGGGTTTTTATTATGCGATAATATATATACATTTTGCTGGTAAATGTATATAAATTTTGCAGGTAAAATAATGGTCAGTAGTCATCTTTCTGTTTAAAGAGATAAGTTCTCCACCCTTGGATGATACTCAATAGACAGAAGCCTTTAGATACTAATTGTTAGAGATCTGTTAGACTAACACAGGCAGCTCGTTGTATTTTTACTAGTCTAGCTTTTGAAGAACCAATGCCAAGTACAATGCTAAACAGATCATAAAGTTATCACTGTTGGCATAGCAGAATTCTTCATTTTGCTGGCCAATGGAAATGGAATGAATTCTCCATATGAGCATAGAAGGTGGGTGGCAGTAATGGATTACTGGCAATATCCAGCATCTATTGCCTTCAGGAACTAATTATGAAGTTTCCAGCACTGAAATGTTATAAGATATAGTGATCTAAGTGCTGAATGTTGAACAAGGAGCATATTCTACTCTTGGGGGAGGGGAGTATCATGCAGTTCATCATAAAATATATGAGAATCACTTACATATATAAGAACACTCATGCGCACAGAACTGGAAATTTATGGGGATCCAGGAAATTGAGCAATAGCACCTTAAAACCAAACAGGGTGGTTAATAGCATGGGGCTGTGGAAAGCATAACAGGTTCACACTTCGATGAGGCATGTAGTATTCATAGTGCACCTCCTGTTTTACATAGCCTAGGACCACATTGGCTGTCTACCTCATTACTCTATACGTTCTGCTTCTTGTTCTAGTTATTTTTTATTCTGCCCTCCCTATAAATGCTAAATACAGTAGAATTTCAGAGATATAATGCCTGTTTTTATATTCGGTGTTGGGATCCTTAAGACAGGCACCCAATAACCGTCCATAGGAAGAATCTCTGTACTGAATATGCAGAATATGATGATAGAGCAAACAATTTGAGAATATTTGCAAAGTAGTCAGGATTTAGAAGGAGTTATTGGCTCTGCAGAGTACAGAAATGTACTGGCAGAACAGTAAACTTTATGTGATACATGAGGCGCAATTGAAATAAACACTATAGTTTAAAGAACTATAATCAATCACATGAATAGAACTTGAGAATGAATAATGCATTTTATAAAATGATCTTTTTCTATATAGTGGTGCTATAATGGCAGAAGTTGTACCATTGCTTCTCTTTAAATTACACAGTAATTATTACACAGTAATACTATACTGTATAGGCCTTTATAAAACAGAAAGTATTGCTCTCTTTGTAGTTTAGGCTTAGAATAGAGCCTGACTTTTTAATTTTCACTCCTGCCCAGAAGAATTGATGTACTGTAGAGTATGCTGCATAACTTTTGAAGAGAATCCAAGACTGTTAGGGCTTGTCCCCAGAGCAAGGATTTTCCGTTGGGTTTACAGACGGTTTTCGGATTTGAAAACCGCCTGTAAACCGATTGTCAGCCATTTACATACTTAGGGTATGTTCACATGATGTACTGTGGCGCGTTCAGTACGTGCCACAGTACATTGTGTCTTTCGGGAGCTCGTGCTAATACGCGCGTACTCCTGCAGCGCGGGGTGGCCGGCAGCTCACCGGCCCCATTGACATTCATTACTTGCAGCGTGTATTCACCGCGAATAATTGACATGTCACTTATCTCCCCGCGCGTACAATACGATCGTGCCGATACGTGGCAAAATGCGTGCCAAGATTACGCTGTGTGAACATACCCTTAAACAGAAAATCCGTACATTAGTTTAACCTGCACAGATTTTCTGCCAGACAGTTTTTTACACCGCCAGCCTTCTGAAGAACTTAGAACATGTTCATTCTTCCGCCGAGTTTTTGGGCCGAACAGGAACAGTTCAATGTGAAGGGGGGCGACCTGAATCCGCAAACTGCAGACAAAAGCTGTCCCCTTACGTGCAAAAAAACAACAAAATACTGGTCGGATTATTTTGTCATTGCCGTGTGAGCGCACCCTTACATTTGCTACAACTCTTGTGCTGAAGTTGCATTAAAGGGGTTGTCTGGTTCATATAAAAAATAAATAGGATGCTTCTTGTGCCCCATGAAAAAAAATAAACCTATAATCACCTTCCTCTGTTCCTCCATTCCAGTGATGGGTCTCCCTGGTCCTGTTTACTGTATTCTTCTATCTAATGGGGCCATTAATGCTGCAGATATCACATGCTTCTGCTTATCACTGTTTTGTGCTGTTCACTTCCAGCACGTGACCTCTGCAGCCAATCAGCAACTGCAGGGATAACGTCCATGTTCTGAAGAATACCACCATAAACAGAAGACCAGAGAGACCCAACTCTTGAACAGTGCAACAGAGAAATTTGAGTACAGTTTTTTTTTCATGGGGCACCAGGAACTCCCTATATATTTTTCATATAAACCGAACAACCTCAATTATACCATTGTGTAATAGCAATACATTTCCGTGGGGTAGGAGATCACACTATGCATATGCTCACACAGTCCAAGACAAATAGGCATGTACCCTTAAATAAAAGAGAGTTAGGGAGCTTGAGCTGTAGCTTCCTCACATCAGTCCAAAAGCAAATAGATTTTGCAAGTACTCATTCACACATTCATCAACAAGAGCTCTTGCACATTTATGTATATTGTGTCCAAATAAGTATTTTTGGTTTGTTTCCTGTGTCATTAACAAAATATTGCCATTACATTCAAATGGATTTATTTTTATTCCTGGTTTTTATGTGCATGACCTTTTTTTTTTTAATACGCAACACATTCCC